>FAPJ01015993.1:0-15630 GCA_001485985.1 Heliconius ethilla aerotome | reverse complement strand
CGGAACTCAACGCCGCGCTTAAGTGCTGTATAAAAATATAAAACTTTTAAAATATAATAAAAAAATGTACGAATTATTTTTTTAATCAATATTTTTTTTTACATTACTTACCTATCGCTAATACTTTCATCCAAATCGACATCTGGTGACATTGCACGTCTTTTCTCTAATCTTGTAAAATAAGCAGTCGCATCTGTCTCCAACTGCTTAGGAGATTCGAACAGACGTGCGGACTGACGTATCATGAAACTTATTAGGGGAGATAACGCTATGGAGTCGGCGTGAAAGTTCTCTGGTGATAGCTGTAAGAGCAATTATAAAAGGTAAAATTTTAAACTTTAAAATTTGACTAGCTGTATATTAAGATTAGGTTATCTCTGTTTACCCTGCTGCACCTTGAAGGAAAGGAAATTAAGTTTACTAACTTGGAATTAAGTTTATTAATGGAAACAGAGTGATGTTCCCATTAAGACATTTCCATTCCCCACTTTCTGCCGGATTAAACGTAAACATACCAAGTACCTATTAATTACAACAATCTTATCTTACAATATATCGAAAGTAATAACGTATAACAGGAATATTAAAACAAGACATGTTTTAACAAAGACAAATAAAATTTTGCAATTCTGCTCCAAATAAACAGGAAATGATTATTTGGTCTATACAATGCTTTTGTGAGGACATAAATTTGGTAATGATCTACTTCCTTTTCTTAAATATCTTTATAGGCTATTATTATCATTTTTAAAGTATTCTACCACACTTAGTAAAGACAAATAATTTTTAGAAAACATATATAATTTTGTACGCAGCAGGATTTGAAGAGGTATTTATTGGAAACCATTCAAGCGCTCTCACAAGTAAGCCATATGTACTCACTCAGTTATGTCGAAATTCTTGTCTTGTTACAATTTTAGAGGCTATTATAGCTATGTGAGACAAAATATGTGAGTGGAGTGGGTTCGGTTCTCGATTTTTTATTTAAACAGTGCATGTGCACCGTTAAAAGGCATTCTTTCACTCTGTTGTGTCCCATAAAATATTTTTTAATGAATACCCAACTAAAAAGAGGCCATTAAGGCACAGTGTGACCATATTTGCCTGTAAATGACATGGTGGATTTCATCCCAATTTACTAGAAAATATATTTACTTCCCTACTGTAGCAACACAAAGTGCAGTGTTATATTCCACCAGTCAACATCTTATGACTCATAATCAAGCAGAACGTGAAAAAGAATTTCTTATTAGGTTTCCTCTGCCTACACTACCATTTGCAGAATACAAATGTAACATACATAAACATATAAGAAAATATTTTAAAAAAAGGAAAAATATATATTACCTTTCTGGGACACAACAGGTGTGGTGTAAACATAGTGGCTAAAGTATCAGGCGACATTCTATTACTTGCTTCATTATCAGCCACCAAAAGAAGCAAACTAAGTAATCTTTCTAGAAAATTCCTATGAGATGGTGTTAGAAGTAATAGTAAGAGCTGTAACGCTGTTAGCAATTTAACTTCTGATGATTCTATATTCGGAGGATATTGGGCTGAAATGTGAAATATGAAATCTGAACAATAAATGTTAATAATTTTTTGAATATTATTTACACACAAAAGAATAGAAAAACAGTTCGAAAAAACAGTGGTGCAGTCACACAAGTATGTCTAATTATATTAAACATTATTATATAATACTAAGAGGATATTGTGGTACAGTGGTAGAGTATATGCTCTACCTTAGATACAATGGTTGTGGGTTCAGTAATTTTTAGGGGTATTAATAATCTTCATTTCACCTGTCTGGCTACACAATACTTTACATATAATTTCTCTGCCTACTCTGCTACATTAAGGAAATAAAGTATGAAGCTACACAAATTCAAAATTTACTAACCTGCTAAAGTACAATAAGTCTGATAATACTGATCCATTAACAATGGTTGAGGTAGTTCAGCCAAGAATCCTTTCAAAACAGAAGCACAATCATGAACTGAGAACTTTCCTTCATCAAGTCCTAGACTTGAACTATTGAGGAGCAACTGTCGGAGTTCCTGTTGCCTACTCAGAGAGCCAGTACGACGAAATATACCCTCTTGTGTTACATCTAGTAGTAGGAAATATTTTTTGTTAAATTGTATACAAAGAATGATATGAAATTTTCAATATTATAGATAGGTAGGTATTAACACTTTATTATACACAAAGCAATGGAATAATAGAAAAATTTTTTTAAAATAAATATAGAAATATTCAAATATTTACTATCAGGCTTCGATAGGAATTCTATTAATTCATATAGTTTACGTATTCCATCTGCGGTAATCGAGTTTGTCTCTTCAATTTTCTTTGTGTTGGTAACAGTATTTTGACTAGAACTTGAACTGGCATTTTTCGTTTTCTTAGGAAAATTCCACCTAAATTGCTTTGGTTTATCCGTCGAACAATCGACACTAGAATAATTAAAACAAATATCATAATCCCCAAGTAAATTAAGTTTAATTAAATATAAACAGTTAATACTCACTCGTCTGTGTTTATATCAACAACAAAAGATAAATGCATACGCACTAAAATAAAAAACTGTTCCAAATTCTCATTTCTAAGCCTCTCTATAATATTTGGATTAGATGAACACATTTCGGGAAATATTTTCAAAGTTACACACAACGTGCCTACGGGTTTTACAAACTATTTATTATGACCGTTTCCATTATTTAAAAAATATTCTTATTTCTGTAATTTAATATATTCATTTATATGTACTATATAAATTATAATACTTAATTGTAATAATAAAATTAGGATAACCCGTAATCCGTTTTTTACTAGCGGTATTGTTTTCAAACGATATGTCAGTTGTCATAAGACACAACGGTCAAACTGCTTCCGTTCAGAAATTTAATAAATAATTTATTGAATTATATGAATAGTTTTATTTCGATTTCAAATATTAATTGCGGATATTTTTCTTTATATACAAATTAACTTTTTTGAATACCGTACACGATTATCTTTTAATTCTGTATAATTTTATTACGTTATATTATACACACATATGTCTTACTACCTACATGACTATTTTTTACCGTGCATTTCTCATCATTTTGCGTATTTTTTTATTCCACTTCATGACCATACGTCTACTTAAATCAATAAAAAGAAAATATGTTTTATCATCCATCTTTCAAGTGTATAATGATTCTAAAGCATAGAACCAACTGAAACACTAAAGATTAATTAATTAAGACAGCACTATTTAATACTCCAAAATAAACCTTAACCAACCAATTAACTTTTCATTGTTTTTTTCTAATGTCTCTAAATTGAATGTGAATAAATAAATATTTTATTCACATAACATATCTTTGATTACATTCAATATAAAAGCAAATGATTTCTTTTTCTACATAGCAAGGTATGCAGAAGAGCAAAAGTTATGTAGATACTTTATTTCACATACACCTGCATTCACAAAAAAAAATATTTTAAATAATTTAAACTTAACCATCACATTTAACAGTAGTCACTGCACCACAACCATATACCATATCATACTTATTACATTTTTATTTTCTCGAAACTATTCTATAGAAATATATTCTTTATTATATTCTATATAAAAGTAAAGATAAATTCATATGTTCAATTTACAAGGTTTAAATACATAAAACATAATCAGATATATACCTGTATATTATAGTGAAATAAAAAATATAGAAACTATTATATTTAAAAATTTACTAATAATAAGTTTAATGATAAAATTAATTAAAATTAACAAGATTTAAAACATATCATCATGACCCAGGTCCGCTAGTAAATTAAGTCCTCTTTCTTTGAGTGCTTTAGAAAGAAGTTTTTGTTGTTCTGTTTTAGAGTCTTGTTCCCTTCTTTGAGCATCAAGTATATCATCAACTGATACTTCTGTCAGTGGAAGATTGTCTTCTTTGTCCTTATCCTGTAAGCATTATTAGTAAAGTTTATAATTAAACTAGTATGTTATTATAAAGTATTTAAGAGCTAGTATAATTTACTTACGATTTCACCTAATAAAACCACGTTTTCACCTCTTACTATAAAAATTCCTCTTGGTATGTCACCATATTCTCGACCTACATGGATTCTTTCAATGGTTTTGTGTAAGACTAAGTTAGCAAATTGATCCACGCAACGTAAATAGCCAATTAATGTTCTTCCGTCACGCAGCAACACCATAAGTTTTTCTTTATAAAACAATAATTAATAAAATAGATTATAAAATAAAATATCAATAGCTTTAGTGAAAAATTAACATACTATCTAGTTCATCCAGTAAGTGAGCTGTTCCTGCTAGGGGGTTTACGTTATTTGACATGTTTACAGTCAAAATCTCTATAGCGTAATTATTATTTTAAATATTTATTAAATTATTAATAACATAAATAGTATCGTAAGTTCTCAGTTTCAAATCAAAACAAGATTTGGATTTTTAACTTTTCAAGTCCGGTTTATTTTGATATACAGGTTATTCCGTTTTGACAGTACAAGTACATTTAATACAGATACAGATAACAACATTCAATATCGCACTGTACAAAAGATCTTTGTTAATAAATATTATAGTCATTAGACACAATGCTTTCATTTACAAAAACCACCTTTTTTTGTATTATTTAATAATGACACCTACACTTTAACAATACACTGTGAGATACAAGTATACAACTATTATACTATGAGATACAACGATACAAGCAAAATTTACTATCTGTCAGTGCTGTCACTTGTTGCATTTTGCATTGCACTTCAGAGCATTTAAAAATATTTTTCTTCTGCGTGAATTATTAAAGTGTAAAAGTATTCCATTCACTTTATTTGATATGTATTAAATGATTTGGAGTGATATGATCGTCGTTACTGTGTTTTCTTAATAGTTTCCTCACAACATTTTGTTACAATGGAGCCCGACGATGAAATAAAATTTGGCTGTTTGTTATTTCCACCAGCGGGAGGAAATATGTTCAGTAAATTTCCGAAGAAGGTACCACTGCTTATAACGTAGCAATAATTTTAAATGTTAAAATATATAAAGTATTTTAAGTGTTATCTTTATAAGAAATTTACACGCGGCATGATACAGTTATGACAATATGCTTTCTAATGAGTCAGGGGTTGAAGTATGTGTATATGTAGAATTACTTTACGGCGTTTAATAATTCTGGTGATTTATACAAATGAAAAGCGGAAATTTACTTGTTTGTATTTCCTTTTACAATTTCATTGCAATTATTAATTACAATATTAAATGCAAATGCTCCTCGTTATTATTCCGATCGTAAATTATACAAATGAAATGCTAATATTTATTCGATCAGTGTAGCCAATATTGATTGCCTACGAACTATATTAAGCTTTGCTATTATTAAGTATTAAGAAGTATATTGTTTTTTTCAGAAAAATTGGCAACAAAAATATTGTATATTATTCAATGCAAGTATACAAGGAATAGAGAGACTCGAAATATATGACAACAAAGACGATGTACCATCTGGTGCTATTCCAAAAGTGATTACTCTTGAAAATTGCATAAAAATTACACATTCTAGTCCCAATACTATTACTATATTGACTAAGTCACACACTCAACAAATCAGTGCACAATCAGAACAAGAAACACTGGAATGGGTTACTGCTCTACAATCAGTTGCTTTTAAAGGGCGAGACTCCAGTCCCATATCTTGTGATGAAGATAATGATCTTTATTGTTCTTCTGGAGAAGGGGTATTTTCAGTCAAAATGTGTTCATCAGAAGCCTCCACCAGATGTGGATTTGAACCAATAAGATATCTCCTTCTATTAACAGTTACAGCCATTGAGTTAAGAGATGTAAATGATAATAAGTTGTACGCAACTTGGCCATATAGATATATAAGACGGTACGGTTACAGACAGGGTAAATTTACATTTGAAGCAGGTAGAAAATGTGATACTGGTGAAGGTATTTTCCACTTGGAGCATCCAAACCAATCTGAAATATTTAAGTGTTTGTCTCTTAAAATGAAGACAATGAAACAAATGATTGGCAATGATAATCTTAACAGTCCTGAACACAGTGACTTTAATATACAGCCTATTGCTAATCTTTTCCCAGGATCTAGAAGTCCTTTAGTGGCAACTAAACCTGATGATTTGAATTTAAGTTCACTCTCTTTCAAAACAACTTCAATATCCAGTCATCAAACTACTAATACAGAAAGAGATACAATTCCATTACTTATGCCTAAGCCTGCTTTAAAGCCTAAACCACAAAAGCCACCTCGAAAAATAATAAATCTACACAAAATAAGCAAAGATTTAAGCTCTACAGATGAGAGCATTGATTTTGGTCGCTATAAAAAACTAGATAACTATGAACCTATTGATCAAATTAAAAGGGAACACAGTCCCCCATCAGTGCCATATGACAAGGTTGAAGTTAGAAGTGAGGCCTGGAAAACATTTGGCATTGACGCACCCAATCATACAGAATTCACTCCCAATTTGGCAGACAATCCAAATTCTATGAAATTTATATCACGATCTCAGGATAATTTGAATACATCAGGTCCAGAATCTTCTAGAATCATTCTATTACCAAGTCCCATTGTTGACCCTGAGGAGGAAAATTATGACAGGCTACAATACTTTGGTTCGTCTAGCAAACTGAATAAATCTTCACCATATAGAAAGATTGAAGCAAGGCCTACAACATTAGCTCTAAATGATACAAAAAAAGATACATGGAATGATTACGATGAGGTGGAAAATGTTATGCAAACAGCACGATTGGCTGATGATTCTCATTTAGGATATGGCATGATAAGGAAACCTAACACACCGGGACCTCAGGTTCCAACAGCTGCCCAAGCTCAAGCTCTGCAAAATCAAATTGGATTAGAAGATATAACCCATAATACTTGCAATGGCACAGATTATGCAATTGTAAGCCGTCCAAAACGAGTATAGATTGGATTTAAAGACTGAAATTTGAGTAGCAATAAGTAAGTGCGACTAAAACTCTGAAATTATTATGCATTCCCAATACATATTCCATTTTACTATTTGAATGTGAAAGAATAAATAGATCAATTATTGTTTATCAACAAATATATATAGATCTATATGAGGCCATTGTAGTGCAGATAGTGTCTGAATGTAAACGCGATGTTTATGGGTTCAGGAGAAATGATTATATTTTCATTGCCCTGCCCTGAGCTCTGCACATACACGACGTTGAGTTGCGCAATATCTCGAAATTAAGAAACAGTGTCGTAACACTAGGGTCCTTCAGCCTAAACATGTAAAGCTACTGATCTCTTACCATATATTATATAAAAATATACTTAAAGTATATGCTTTAAGTATTATAAAAATCTAGCATGTTTTTAGTATTATTCATCTTATTGTTGATCTGTTATTCTTTTGCGTTTTGTATTATGAGTATTTTTTTATTAACTAGAACTAACTTGCTCTCTGCAGTGATTTAAATTTGCAATAATTACATCTTATTACCCTACATTATTAAATTTAGTTAAACCCCCATTTAGTATGACTTATAAAAACATTTAATTTAACTGAAAAAATGCAGCTACAAAGCTTAAGCAAATTATTCGTTTAATAATTGAAGTATTATTATATTACTATATTCTAATTTAGGGGCCATCTGTAAATTACTTCACGCGATATGTCGTGAGAGGACAGAGTGTGACAAAAAGTTGGGGTGTCGTAGGTATTGTGACATCACAATTTTTTAAATTTGTACCAAAAATGTATAATGGAGTGTCCTAACACTAGATTTTATCCTACCCTGCTAAATATGGAATACAGTGTTGTCGAATTTTCCGAAATACATATAAGTACAAACAATATCTATATTGATTGAATTGCTATATTAATTTAGTAGACAAGGATAGATATTATATATTTTTTGACTGTCTTAAAATTACCATTCCATATTAAAAATAAATGAAAAGATCTTTGTAATTAGAATTAGAATAGTTAATGTATATTTTATGCGCAATTTGTTTTAGAGATTATATTGTTATTACCCATGTGATTTACTGTGCCTTATATTAACTATCATCAGCTTACATGTAGTCTACAAATATATATATATATATATACAAAGCTCCGTTAAGAAAAAAATCTTATAAGAACTAAATAGTGCTCAAATAAATTAATATCCATTTTTTAAAATGATATTATCTGGAATAGGTTTTTTTAGGAATGTGACAATTTTATTACTCATGGGGCATTTTGTTTAAAAACTAATTTTGTTGTTTCAATCCACTCAGAGAAATGATTATATTTAATGGTAATGTGTGGTATTGAGTAATGCCACTCTACGAAACATCTCGAAAATTGATCAGATGGTGAGTGTCTTAACACTTGGTCTCTTCTGCCTACCCTGCTATATGCAAAAATAAATGTAGCTAAAAAAATTCAATTCTCATAGGCTGATGTAACTCTAGATTTTATGTAAACTTTTACCATCTGGTGCCAATTAAGTACAATTATAAAGCACTATGGTGCTACATTATGAATAGTGAATATTTCATATATTTAATCAATTTAATTTTGCTATGTTACTTACTCAAATATTTTATAAGCTATATTTTTTACTAGCTCGGCCATACAATAAAATAAATAAGTCATGTAATCTGTTGCAATTGTTTTAATACCTCCCTTATAATACTAATATTATATATAAATTAAATCACATATAACTTAAATGAATGCTTAAACATAATAGGCTTGTAAATACCATATTTCACATGCTACTTCAGAAAATTCGCAAATATTTGGCTAACTACTTGGTTAAATAGCAAATTATTCCATGAGCTACCTCTCCAAATAGGCAAATGTATAGTGAGCTACCAGACCAAATTATTTGGCAAATTGGCTGGCTGAACAACCAGCCTAACTATAAATATTAGCTGGATTCATTGTAAGTATGTATATTAAATATTTACAGCATTTTTTATGTACACATATTTATTAACCATCTAACGATTTAGTCTCAGCATCAGCAACTATTTCTTGTGCAATAAATTCTAAATCATTAGACATAATTTTTTGGACTGTTTCTCCCTTTTCTGCCATTATATCTTCAATATTTTTCTTGCCATTCATATCTGAAAACCAGTTGAGGTTATCTGCAATTAAATGTTTGTTATCGCAGCCATCACATATTACTATGACGACTCCTTTATAATACGCTAGTTTTGTGATGAATTTTGAATTACGTGTATTGCATTTCTTGCAAGTAAACATTAGTTGAAATTTGCCTTCCGTTTTCTCTGGCTTGCTTGAAAGTTGAATTTCATTAAAATTCGTTACATTTGTACTAAAATGTCTTGGGGATTGAATTTTTGAAGTGGAATTTGAGGCTGGAGTTGTTGGAATTATAAAACGGCGACCGAAAAATGAATTCCCATTGCTAGGAAAACATACCATATTATTTACCAGTCGTGGTTTATGATATTTTATCACAAAATCAATTAAGGTCTTGCGCGACATCTTCTGTTGTGTTAAAATCAATTAAGAATTTGGTATTTATTACATTTAAAATATTGCATCACTTTCACTTCAATGTAAGTTGCGAATTTGTGATGAAGACGAAGAGACGTGCGTTAAAAAGCTATACTTAAAGTCAGCGACGACATGATAACAACTGTCAAATGTCAATTATGCATATTTAATTTTTAGAGTCCATTGGTTTGCTTTATCGATTTTTTAAAAATATTTTAATATTGAATTTTAGCGCTCTTTATTATGTACATAATTGAATATGTGGTAACATAATAAAATGCATATTAATCTTGAAATAATTTTGAAAAAAAATATAGTTTTAAAAGTGATAAATGTATAATCTGTATTATGGTGTCAGGTCACAAGTGTTTAACTGTCTGTTTATAATATTAAAAAGAGTATTGTAAATGTAATCTAACCTATAATTCAAATTCAAGTGTAAAATGCTAATATCAGTTTTCCATTCAATATAACTTCACTTGCAATAATAAATAACTAAATAATGTTCTGTCATGTGATAGCAGCAGTTTAATATTAAGTACTAAAGATTGCACATACGGCCAATAATTTATATTTTATTTATGTGACATATTGAAACTTAGTACTTACACTTATGGAATTATTTTGAGAAACTAATAACTAAATATAAAAGCATAATATAAAATATAATACAAATATTTTAATAATTAAAATCTAATAATGGAGGCTGTATGGTTTAAATCTGATTTAGCTGAAGAAATAATGAAAAATAATGACTTATTTGATCAAACACATAATATAGTAGCAGGTAAGATGAAAAATAATTGCTAATTACTTTTAAATTTATAATTAAGCGAAAGAAAATTAATCTTAATTAATTAATTTATTTTTTATTTGCAGATATAGTAACAGGTAAACTGGAAATAACTTGTTTAGTTGAAAATATGGGAGCAGTTCTTACCAATAAAGAAGCACATAACAGAGAGCAAGGAATGAAATTCTTTACAAAAATTTTGAATGAAATTCCTAATGATTACTTAAGTGAAAAACAAATTAAATTTATATCAAAATTTTATATAGACCGCTTAAAAGATAACCACAGAGTCATTCCAGCTGTTTTAGAAGGATATCTCTATATTGTAGATATGGATAATTATAATGTACAAAATAGTGGTGAATATTTCACAGTTTTATTCAGAGAAGTTGCTTGTCAGTCACAAGTTAGACAAGATAGATATAATATTTACTTGACACTACAAAAGTTATTAGAAAAGGATGTTAATTGTAAGTATATATAATACTAACTTTTAATTGTAACTGCACCCACAATAAAATGGTAGGGTTTGGTATGGTTCTTTATTCTGGGCGTGCCAGTTGAACACATTTCACTTTGCCAATGTCACATTGTGTGTATGACATATGACATGTTCTAATTGCAGGAGGTATGTATCTCTAAATGTAAACCTGAGTTTTGAGATTTGATTAGCACTTAGTGAATAAATTATTTTAATTTTCTTCTAATATGATAAGACAAACCATATTAAGTCCCATTGGTCAACATGCAGTATCACAAATTTGAAAACAGAGAGTAAAATACCCCATTATATGTGGCATACTGAGTTAAAATATAGATAAAAAATATATTGTATAAAGAAAAAAAATATATGAATAATTCTGAAAAGTTTTTTAAATTATTTCCAGATATAAAAATACTTGGTCCAGATTTTTTATATGGAGTTATATCATCAATGGATGGTGAGAGAGATCCTCGAAATTTATTATTCCTATTCAATTTCCTACCTAAATTCTTATCACATATATCTCTCGGACATTTGATTGAGGAAATGTTTGAAGTAATATCTTGTTATTATCCAATTGATTTTCACCCTTCACCCAATGATCCTGCAGCAGTCAGTAGGGATGATTTAGCAAATGCATTGGGTCCATGTTTATGTGCAATACCGGAGTTTGCAGAGCATTGTTTGGTTCTGTTAATAGAAAAACTGGATTCAAGCTTGCGTGTCGCTAAGCTTGATTCTCTAGTATTATTGGTAAGTTGGCTAATTATTAAAATTGTAAAAATTATTATAATACACATATACATTCACATTATTAATAGATACATACAACAAAAATAAGTTTTTACTAGCAGATAAGAATTTTGATGGAGCCTTATAAGAATGTATGATATAATTGGCAACATTTGCTTGTAAGGTATCCAAGATGTGTGGGTTCAAAAAGTTTCTGCTAAAAAATTTAGTTAGGTAAAAATTTACCATGCAACAGTTACGGGTTCAATTAAAATAATAATTCATGAATTATTTAACATTTTTATTACTTCATTCTAGTAACAAGATAAACCCCCGCTTAACTTCATGCCAGTCAATAAAAAGAATAAAATTAGATTCCCTCTCTCTATTCTGCATATTCTGGTATATGTAGGATACAGCTAAAGCCGAGAAAAAAATACTATGATTTGATAGAGCTTATATAACATGTTATTATAAGAATATTTTATGTTTACATTACATTAGGTTTGTCAGTTAAAGATTAGATATTGTTATTTATAACAGCATGTTTATACTTGCTAATAAAAGTGACTGATAATGAAAAGAAAAAAAATGTACATATTATTAAATTTATGATTGTAATGATAACTTCAGTATCTATATATTTACAGGCAACCAGTTGCAAGATATTTAAAGCAGAGAGCTATGGACCTTTTATAAAGGCTTTATGGTCATCTATACATAGGGACATAACACATAAAAGTGATGAAGAATTAAAATTGGCAGCTCACGAGGCTTTATCGGCCTTAACATCTAAATTAGCCACAAGTGCAAATACAGACCAGACATTCGAAAATTTCATAAAAGGCATTTTAATTTCTCTCCAGACAGCCATCGCTGAATCGACGACGGTCATACAATTTGTTCAAACGGCAAAAATTTTGCTAACAGTAGCTAATTCTTCGAAAGAATCGTGTGAAATTATAACGAAATCTATGATACCGGCAGTTCTAGCGTATTATGAATTTAAAACATCACCTAAACTTCAAATTGCTAGTTTGGATTTTTTAGCGGATTTATACGAAATGGCCAAACATTGGACGGTTATTAATGAAATAGAACAACAAGTTTGCGAAATACCTCAGCTGTGTTTGACAGCTGTCAGTGAAAGGTCAAAAGAATTTCAAATTGGCGGTTTCAAAACGTTAATACGAGTAATCGATGCATTAAAAATCGACTTAGTAGTGCCTTTTGTTGAAATTTTGATATATAATATACAAAATTCGCAAGACGATGAATTATTGATAATATCTATTGAATGTGTTCACGCTATCGCTAGAATATATCCGGAACTTATAATGAGTTTAGTTGTAAAAGGCAAATGCGACATAAACAACTTGTCTCAAGACAAAACTGCATTTCAAAAACGATTAAATTTACTATCGAGTTTGGCGAGCATCGATGACTTTACTAAAATTATTGTGGAAGAGATGTTGAAATTCATTCAAACAGATGAAGATGGTGTAAAAATTGTTTCAGCTCTTAATAATTCGATTTCCAACTCGAGTTTATATTCTAACGATAAAATAGCCCAAATCGAGACTGATCATGGCTTAATAGAATCAATATTAAATTGGCTTTACAAAGAAATTGAAGCATCACATGATACTTTAGATCATGGGTTTACGTTAATTTCGAATACAATATGTAGTTTAAATATTAACGCACAGCAAAATATATTAACCAATAAAACTAAAGACGTTTTATCAAAATGTATGCAAAATGAGTTATACTTTCAAGTTGTAGAAAGTCTATATCGTTCGATACACCAAAGTGTTTACAATATGCATTTTGAAGAAATTTTGTCATTAGCATTAAAACTTTCATTGAACAGTGATAAAGGGATCGTAAGATTAAAAGCTTGTTGCTTAATTGCGCATTTTCTGAATAAAGCTGAAAATGGCCAGAAATTCGAAGTCTTGTATGAAATTTTGAAAAATTATTTATCATCTATTAGTCAAAGTGAAGAGAATTTATGCCCAAGATTATTGAATTTGTATGGATGGATTGCTAAAGCACTTCTTTTGAGAGGCAGTGATTTATTTCAATTTTGGCTAAATAAAGTAAGTTATGGCTATTTAAACTTTTTAATCGATTTCAAAAAGGAGGAGAATCTCCTCATTGTCTCAGTAAGACAAGTTCTGATGATGAAATCCCAAAGAAATTTTAAATTCTTGTTAACATTGTTATTCGTGGACTAAGGGGTTATCTATTTATGTAGTTACGTTAGGGAAGTTTGGGGGGTTGACAAAATTTGAAATTGTCTCGTTCATAATTTTATGACTCATATAGGTTAGGTCTTGATTTCGGACAGTTTCGACTGAATTTCCGCGTTAAAAAAAAATTATAACATAGTGTTTGATGAGAATATATGGCTTAGCGTTATGACCCAGCGCTGGGACGGTTACTAAGAGGTGCAGGTTCAAATCGTTATGCTATTTTTATTGTACATTTTATAAGCAAATACTATTGTAATAATATTATTGTAACTTACAGATTATATTATCCATATCTAACCCTGAATCAAGTGCACTAGGCTCTGAAGCAGTATGCACAATCATGACGGAATATCCAGATTACCTAAACATAAGAAATCATTGTCGTGCAAGCCTCCTTTATAAACAGAGAATGTTTCATACATTCACTAAATTATCGGAAAAGTTAAATATTTCACAGAGTGGTACTAAAGAAGCATATTGTCTAAGTTGGGCGTACGTTTTGGAGAAAACACCTAAAACTGTGCTTAATAGTGAAGTTAATAAGGTATGTTAAATTACGCATTTTTTTCGTATTTAGATCGTCTAAGAGACGTAAGTTGCATTTTAATACAATTACGAGTATTTGTTCGAGGCACTAGGCTATTGTGGTGGAGTGGGCCGCACGATTGTAAGCGCGAAAGTTGTGGGTTCGATTTCCACTCGTAAGAATATAATTTGTTTACATTTTGCTACAGAGCGGCGGAGAAGTTCCTAAACATGTAGTGTCTTGAATTCTGTCAAAAAATGGAGAAAGGAGTGTTTTGCCACTAGATATTCCCTGTCTTTATATTCTCTAAAAAAGATGATACATTTTCTTTCTGTTTCAGATTGCACCTCTAGTAGTAGATGCCTTAGAATATGACAATAAAGATCTGTTATTAGTAATGTTAGAAGTCCTTATACACTTTGTTCAAGCTAAAAATGTGACTATTGCACAGAGCTTACAGTCTATTTTGCCGCGGCTCATTAATTTGACAACTTATGTTAATTCTATGGTAAGTACTAATATTTGTAAATCATTATGGCATAGTTGAGGTCGTCATGGCGCAGGGATATGAGTGTGCGACTGTTAAGGCGACGGTTGCATGTTGACTTCTCAATCGGGGTAAGAATTATTTTAATTTGTCTGGTAACCAAATAACCGCCATTAACACGAAATGTCTCGAAACTGGGCGGAAAGTGAAGAGCAGAGTGTCTCAACGCTAAATTCCATCTGCCTGCTCGGCTATTATGGGAGAAACAGCTTGGAGCAAAAGAAAAAACAATATTTTATATGACTTTTAGGACCAAGATAACGAATTAAAATGTCTCAAGTTTTTTAAATACATTTCTTGTAACAAATATATTAAAAAAAATTTTTTTTCAGGACGTCCGAATAAAAAGCTTGCAATGTCTCTACGAAATAGCAAACTCCTATTCAACAATGCTCCTAATTCCATATAAGCAGGATATTTTAATAGATCTAGCGCCATCTCTCGACGACAAGAAGAGATTAGTTAGAAATACGGCGGTCAAAGCTAGGACGCGGTGGTTTCTTGTTGGTTCCCCTGGAGAAAGTAAAGAAGATTAATGACATAATTAAATTATTTTGTTTCAATAATTTTTTTATTTTGATTTTTCAAGCATTAGTTAAATTTCAAGTCCTTGATGATTTCATAATTATGTTTTATAAAATAAATTTAAAGTTGTTAAAAATAGTTTTATTTAATACTAGCGACCCTCTTGCGGCTTCGCCCGCTTTGACTACAGGATTATTCATATAATGT
>FAPJ01015976.1:0-16025 GCA_001485985.1 Heliconius ethilla aerotome | reverse complement strand
TTTCATAAAAAATACCGATCGCCGTTAGATATCCTTAACATCAAGTACATCAGTGCTAGATAAATTTGTACATACGTGAATTTATTTATTATTTATATATATATATCACATATATAGAAACTTCTAAGCAAATTGTCCGAAGTAATACTTATTTGTGAGTCTTATACGTATGTCTTCATTTTAAATGGCAGCCTTTGTGAACTTGGAATTTGGTGATATTTTTTTAATAAATGCTTTTTTTATACACAAGACTAATGCAATATACATAGAAAGCGATATGAATAATTGTTATTTAAAATATATTATTTATTATTTGCTTTGGCGAAATTTGAAAAATAATATTTAGTTTTGGCCCTGTAAAACTTTGGTTCTTAAGGCAAGCCATTGATTATGTAGGAACAGTAACTGATCATTTTATAATTTGAGAAAATTGTAGTAAATTACTTTTTTATTTTAATTGAAGAAAAAAAAACTATATTTTACAGTAATTTATATGTGCACAAAATCAATGACTATGTGATATAATATAAACGAAAATTAAATATATTAAATATTAGTGATGTAACGAATGTCATACTTAAACATGATTATTGGTATATAATTATTATACAATACAAACTTGATGTATATTCGATAATATAATACTTGATGTATATAAACGATTAAAAAATATGGAATTGATTAGATTTTCATTTTATTCACATAATGTTATCTTCGAATTGTTTTGAACTTTCCACTACAAAAATAATTTCTCGAATCGAACCTGCAGTCACTGAGTTTAACGCGATCAAACAAACAAACAGACTCTTTATAATACTAATACAGAAATATAAATTCGTTACATCGCTATTAAATATTTAAAATGGACTATAATTATTAAAAAAAAAAGTCTGTCATTTAAAAATTTGGTACTATTTTGAACATTAACAGTCAAAAAGCGATATTCATGAATGTCACATACACCATTAAAGACTAGAACCATACACATAACACCAACGAAGCATAACGCTTGTTAAGAAACGAACAATAGTATTAATATTTAGAAATAATTAACATGCGCCATATTTGTTTTTTTAATGATTTGGAAATGTAACATAGACTGTTTTTTTATTGAATATACTCAATATATAAGGTTAAATAAATGAAACACAAATAATATTTAATTTATAAATCTAAGAATATTTAGCCATATTGTCTTAAACATAATTTGTGCCAATTTAATTAAGCGTTACGTTTGAATTATGTTAATTATCAAAATATTTTCAATAATTTCTCTCTAATAATTACTCAAAAGCGTTATAAATCGTTGGATTTTTTTTTATTTGTTCCATTGAATAATTATATCAAACTGGCTACACGTAAACGAGATCAGCTTACATATTACACAACACATAAGGAATGACAGAACTAAGTTAAGCTATTCATAAAATCGACCACGACACTTTATTTAAGAAAAAGTAAAAATTATCACCATAATTGAAAAAAATCGGTAAAGTGCGAGTCGGACTCGCCCATCAAGGGTTCCGTACTAATTTCGTGCTTACAAGTCAGCGGGAGAACAATTTACAAAAGTTGATATACTTAAATTTGCCAAAATATGCACTCATTTTATAGGAAATGAACTAAAAATATAAGTTTGTTGTAGTGGTTATTTTGTGTGTGATATCTAAATTTGTATTGTTACTCTTTACAAATACTTCTTGCAAAATTTCATAATTCTAACAGTAAGTACCCTTACATAAATTTCATACAAAATGGAGCCAAATGACGTATGAAAATCAAAGATTTAGAAAGAGTTTTTATTCATACTAAGGGATCCTATAAAAAGCTTGACGGCCACTTGAATCGCATCGTGATCGAGTCTACGAGTCTGTATACGAATAGAATTGTAAATTAAATTGCAATTTAAACATCAGTCTCAGTTTTGCTACTTGTACGTCGACTTCTATCTACACGCGCCGGGTTCGTCCAATAAGGTCCACTAAGTAAAAACGTCTTAACATTATACTCCATTCTGGCCAAATCTTCAGGCGATATTTCCTTTTCACCTTTAGTTTTCAACGCGTCCCTTAATTCTTTACCAACATCAATGTTAGCGTAATTTTTAGTATTATCATTGACCTCAGTGACAGTTTCGTCTCCGCTTTCAACGGGAAAAATCGTCTCTTTTACGATATTGTTAACGATTTTAACATTTGAACCGCTCGGTTTCACTTTATCGTGAATTTGATTGACGCTATTATGGGGCCAGTTATTTCTTGGCTCTCTCGTGTATTTGGAATACTTGGTGACCGGATGCGGCATGTTTAATGCTAACTCATTCAGAGTTTCTGTTAGTCTATTTATTTTGCTATCCCTTCTGGAAGCTCGATTTGTGAAGTTGCATTCATCTTCTAAAGGGTCGTTTAGATTGTTTTGCTGTTCTAAATTCTTTTCAACCCATTCCGCCACTCTGAGCAGTTGTTGTTTTTGTAACATCGCCGCACTATCGTCACTTGAAAGTGAGCTCGTACTCTGCTCGTTCGTAAAAACCTTTTTGTTCTCATTGACTTTCAAATGTGTTTGTGTCAAGTTTGGATAAACGTTAACAATATTTGGCAAAGATGGCTTTGAAGTGTCTGTTTTGTTATCTAAATCTCCCGTCGGTGGAAAATCTTTGGAAATTTTCGTATTTTCTAAAGAATGAAAATGGGACATGTCAATTTTCTTGAGTGGTCGAGCGAACTGAGTCACCTTACTTTGCTCATATCGGTCAAAGTTAAATATTTTTATATCATGATTATTTGACGAAGGCAAGTCTTCTTTCTTTACAGATTCTATGTTAGTAATGTCTACTACATTTTCAACGTCTGTATTGAAATCATTAAGCAAATTGTCAATCTCTGATGCATTTTTCTGACTTCCTATCAGAGAATTATTGTTGTTGTTTTCGGAATTATTGGAAAAGTTATGCGTTTTGAGAGGTCGTAGCGGTGACGACGAGACGTTTAAAAGAATAGGATTAATCAAACTGTTTTCAACAGTAGGACTAGCTTCTTTATTATTATTGTCAACGTGGACGTCTATCAGAGTGCTCTCTACTACAATGGTATCTTTGATATCAGTTTTGATATCATCATCATTCTTTTCTAAATCTATGAAATTGTCATCGTTGAGGTCTTTAAATATAGAATTTTCATTGCATTTACTCTGTCTTCTGTACAAAACGGGTGGCACATCGGGTTCCGCGTTATCTAATAAGATGTTTTTGGAACCTGCTTGCATTCGTAGATGACAAAATCTAGGTCCGGGACCCACTTGAGTGTTAGATTTATGGGTGCTCACTGTCGATTTGGCTATAGACGATGTTCGACTAACACCACCCATTGAACTATGAGAATTCTTTCTAATTGAAACACTATCTGCCGAAGTGGGAATCATTGGTTTATTTTTATCTACATCTTTGAGCAAATCCTCATGACACGCGCTATGAATACTGCTTTTTTTACTAGATATTGATGTTTTTGTGCGATCACAGAGTTTATGATGTACCGGCTCCAAATTCACGCTATTGCTTCTAACAGTGAAATCATCTTCTTTCGTATTTTGAGATTCTAATTTGGCTTTGTCTTCAGATTTTATCATATCATTTATAACATTATTTGGTTTACTGATATCTAATATATCAATATTGTCTTTAGGCTCAGGTTGAGGCAGTATGTATAAGTTATTTTTATCGTTTACTAACGAAACACCAGTGGGAGAAATGCTCCGAATACTAAGTCCCGAGTTCAAAGATTTTATTTCAGCATTACAGTTGGCACAAAGTGAGTTTTTAAAGTCTCCACTAAGAATGGTTTGAGTGGCGGTTGTGTAATAGCTTTCATTGTAGCAAAACGGTTTACTTTGGGACTTTGAGCAGGTACAAGTGTCACAATGTTTAGTAACAGAGTCTTGGATGCTATCTTCAAGTATTTTGGACATTAGCGACGCGGATATATTGAATTCGTATTCACTAGCGTCAAAAGTATCAATATCATTGCCATTTTTCGAGTGATTAGAACTGCCCACCTTAGGTGTTTTCGACATAACATATTGGGACACTCTTGCTTGTGTGTCTACGGGAAGCTGTAAATGGAAAAAAGATTCTCATAGTTTAGTAGCTATCTTAATAAATTTACTACAAGAGTATTATAGTAGTAGTTTATTTTCACTTACATTGTCTAACTTTTGAGAAACAAAATTGTCAGGTTTGCATTGGAGTAGTTGGATTGCCAAATTCATATCGTTTTTATATCTTTCCTAAAATGAAAAATATATATATAAAGTCGGAAAATTGTATAACTAAAAGACACACTAGGTGACTATTATGCAGTGCATTATACAGACAGCAATTTTATCGACAAAGTTGGGAATTGTTTTAAATATAAAATTTTTCTAAATTTATTTTTATCAACGCCACCTTTTCTCTTATTACCAAAGAAAGGAAATGAAAATATGAATCATTTTCATAAAGATAATATGTTAAATTACTATAATAAATTAAAATAATAGACACCAAATCTTACATTTTCCTTTTGTAGCATGCTATAGTTGTGCTTAGATTCAGCCAATCGCACAGATAAAGTTGCAATGTCTTTGGTTAATTGACTCTTCTCACTTTTCATTTTGTCCACCATTTGCAGTAACTTTTCCTCAAGAACTTGATTTAATTTTTGTACCCTCTTGTGTGAATCATACAACCTGAAATTAGATAATTTCATTCATGATTTTTTTCAATTTTTCTTCTGTTGATTTAATGTCATTACAATATACATTACATAAATTTATGCAATAACTTATCTTTACACTTTATTCTCCATATAGCACTATGGGACTCAATGCCACACTTTATCTTAACAGAGCTAAGAAATTAAAATAATACATTCTTTGAATTGACAATTGAACCACAACCATTGTATTTACTTTCAGACTTGTATGTAAAGATGGTCTCTATACAACTTAAAATATGTAAAAAAAAATAAATAATATTTATATGTTTCATCTTTAGCCAATCTTGAAAGGTACCTAAACAATTTTCATTTGTTATTTTAGCCTCCCACATATAGCAGGGTATGCAGATGTTGCCTAGTGTTCAAATACTCTGTTCTCCAAGTCCTGTCCAATTTTCAAGACATTGCAAGATGTAAGTTATATGTTAACAATATAAGAGTGCAAGCAAATAGAATAATGCACATTTTAATTAATAATACCAGAATGTCTAACACATGATTGTATTTACTAGATTACCTTGATCTTAAGTAATATTTGAAGATTTTAGCAACTTTCAAACCATATTTCACACTGAGGATACAATTTCACCATTGAAATCATTTGATTATTGATAGAAACATGAGCAAATTGTTTTTTGAATGAGATTACTACCTTCCTTGCTATATATGGGAAACACGGTGAAATTAAAAAGATACCTACCTTTCATACTTCTCTCTCCAAGTGCCGATTTGTTCTTCTAAATCGTTAGCCCTAGAGGAACACTTGAAAAATTCTGTTTCAAGAGCTACAAAATGTGCATCACGCTCGGCAAGGTGAGCCCGCAAGTGCTCCACTTCCTTACCCAACTGTGCTCCACCATCACTACATTCCTATTAATGTAGGTCGATTATAACATAAACTTATAATTACTACAGATTAATAAACAAAAAATAAAAATACTAGTCGAGCAAACAAAATAAGACACAAGCATAGTGCTATGTTACTACTTATCAAAATCTACATACTGCTATAATCACTGAGCTTTAAAATAAAATCTACTTTTCAATGAAAATATATAAATGACTTGTTTGTTTTCTGAATAAAGCATTGTTTTCTTATAAATAAAATATATTTGTTTAATAGTTATATGGTTTCTTACAAATAAGAATCCCCTTGATGAATAGATAGCTAGTTTTGATAATAAAACAAAGACTGTTTAAGTGTTTTACATTCAATAATTTTAAAAGATATCCATATCTATTGATAATAATCAATAAATATATGTATATAATTTTAATTTGTAGGAAGAGAATAAAAAGAAATTGTTAGAGGAAAATATACTAAAAAAATGCGTTTAACTGCCACGAGAGTCATTTTATACTAGACTACTAAGACATCGCCAAATGTTTTACCTTACAAGGGGAGTTCTTTATGCTTTCATCCATCACTTATTTAACTTAATCTATTTCACATTTCACATTATTACTAGTTCAATTTTACGTTAACTGCCACGTCACGCGTAAAGTGATTAACAGCTATTATTATCAATAAGCCACTGTTTAAATAATAAAAAAATAAAAATCAATCGGAACACAAAACGAAAATATTTACATCAACTGCGAATTAAAAGGTTTTGCCATCTGCATATAAATATGGTGCAAATAAATCCTAGAGCATAAATATTCTTTTTAATAAATAATACATTAAATATAAAATTGGAAATCCCAAAAATTTTAGGAACACGACGCGATTTCCTCGTAACAAACGCAGTTGACGTTATTGACGTAACCAATATCAGATTTTCATATTTAATCTGTTTCATATCAAAATATAGAGCATAAATATAATTAGAATATTTTAAATAACTAAAATTTTATTTAATATTACTAAAAATTTAATATTACTAAAATTTTATTAAATTTTTTCTTTTGTGATATTTATTTGCTTTTTACACGTATAAATTTAAAACACCGAGCCTCTATAAAACATCTAGTTAAATAATATAAAAAATATACCATCCTTTTTGGACTATAATTTTATTAATAACTAACATTTACCTGCGGCTTCGTCCCCGTTTTGAAATATAATATAGGTATTTGAATTTTGTGTATAACGTATTCCAAACGTCCGAGGTAACTTATCGCAGGTACAGTGAAATAGGCAGGTACAGTATTCGTTTCGTTAATACGTGAGGTAGGTAGATTAACGTAGTATGAAGAAAATAAAATATAGCCTTCTTCGATAAATATACTATAGAACACAAAAATCATTTTTCAATTCGAACCAAGAGTTTTTATAAATAGAAATAAAAAAAATCAACTTCTATATCTCTTCTATAAAGAAAATACTAATTTTATTGAGTAATTACGACAATATAAATAGATAAATGCAATTGAATGGAAACGTGACATGCAACTCTTAACGTACAATATACGCACGTAGCTATAATTATTTTTTGCATGTACTTCCAATACCTAATGGTAGTCGTATGTTAGGATAGTCGTATTTTATATTTACAAATGATTAATTACATATATTCTAGCTTTCATTAAAACATTTCCATCATGGAAAAATAAAACATTAGAAAATATTTCACAATTTTTAAATACAAGGTCGCCTTATGATCTGCAACGAACGCGTTTTCCGAGAGATACCCACGACTGAAATAGCTTGATAAAAATAAATAATTGACAGAGATTCGTAGTTGAAACAAACTTTGCTCAGTATTACTGCGCATACTTTAAACGTCAGCACACGTCTGGAGCTGACGAGGGTTCTATTTTGAGAACGCTAACCTCACACTAATGCTGATCTGACTTCGCCACTCCTTTGTCTTATTAAAACTATATCGGTCAATGCGTGTATAAAATTAGTTTTTCAATTATAAAAGTCTTCCAAAATGGGAAATTTTCTCAGTGGTGCTCCGGCAGAGGATACAGCTTCTACTTTACACATTAACACTGCTAGTGAAAGTGAAACAATGGAAGGCTACAGTTGTTTACACGACAACGATACAACTGTCATTGAAGAACAGTTTCATGATACCTTGAGTGATGATTCAGAAACACGTGCTAAGATTAAAGAAGAAGAAATGAACGAATTTAGAAAAGAATTATATATAAAACGTGAACAACGAAAAGAAATTTTGGGCAGACATAGAGCTGAGAAAAAAGCACTAGAAAATGCTTTGCAAAATGAAATTGAAACTAAAGTTGAACTTTGCGAAAGCAATCAACTTCTTCGTGAGTTATTGATCAAAAATAATATAGACGTGCCAGAAAATCTTCGCTCCAATAATGAAAAATCATACATCGCTAACTCTATTTCTCACATGAGAGAGGAAATTGAAAAATTAAGATCAAGTAATATAAAGCTCCGGTGTGATTTGGCGAGTTCTAATAGTGCATTACAAACAGCGTACACTGATATCGCGGACCTAAATGCTCAAAACACTGAATCCATAAAACAAGTAAACGCGCTTAAGGAAGTAATTTCGGTTAGTAAGACAATGATTAAGCTGCGTGAACAACAATTAAATGAGGTAAGACCATGGAATACTTACAAAACAAATCGTTGTTTTTAGTTTATAAAATAGATACATATTTTACATTCTAAAATATTAATTCTATCGTATAAAATTATTCTAAATAATATTTTTTAAAATATCTATTCTTTAATTATATTTCACATATTACACTATGTATATTTGTTAAGGCAACGACCTGTAATCCCAAGTACCTTCGTCGGTCAGGGACCGCTATAATACGTCGCAGCATGCTACCGGTATTCCCTGTTGGCAAATAATCTTGACTGAAAGCCAAGACATTTCCAGCATTGTTATGATAAATGAACCCTATTCAATTATTTCTTAATAATTATAATAAACATTATTACAGCGGCTCTTGTTACAGTAAACATGTAAAAGTTATACAGTACTTTAACGAATTCTTTTAATAATATCCATTAAAATTCTATAAAATAGAAAAAAATCATTTCTTGTTAAGTGTATACCTATGTATTTATTCGATATAGAAAACTATTAAAATTATATTTTAGCTAAAAAACAAATTAAGCGAAATCGAACAGTCTCTTGCGGATAGAGAAACAACAATGCTCTCCAATGATCTAAGGCAAGAGTATGAACGCCAGTTACAAAATATTCGAACACTACGAGGGTTATATGAGGAGCGAGCAAGATTAGCTGATGTGTCCAGACAAGCACTGGCAAGAGATCTTGATGAACACAAATTACTTCTAGAGACTGAAATAAAAAAGTAAGACAATTAATATTAATGTAGCATAAATAATTCAAATATAAAATTTTAATTTTTTAATTAAGTACGTGTGTAACATCAAAATTTTCTTAATAAAATGAAAAATATATAATTTTTTTTAGATCTGAAGATCTAACCAGAAAAGTAGATGACTTGGAAGCGAAACTTGTTACTTTAGAAGAATCTGTAGAAGATAAAAACAATATCATATCTACGAATCGAGAAGAAATTCGACGTCTTCAAGCTGAAATGTTAGGAATAAATAAGGTTACTATACATGTTAAAATTTTAGACCAATTTTCATAATATTTAAATCGCAATATCTTCATTTTAACTTAATTATTATTTGTAGCTATTTTCACAAGCACTCATGGGGTACCAAAATAAACAAAATTTGGATAAGCTTGTTCATCAATTAGAGGAAAACCATGGATTATTAACACATATGGCTGGAAGAGAAGATTGTCCTGAAGTATCTACTGAACTGCCAAAATTATTATTGGAGATTGTTAATCAAATCGATGAAAACGATGAAAATAACTGTAATAGCACATACAGCAAGGAGGCAAATACGGATAATGATTCAAATAAACCAGGTATTGTTTCTACTTGAACTATCTAAAAAAAAATCGTTTTTATGTATGTATAGCCTTTTCTAACTACCCCATAAGGGTTACAGCGTAATGCAATTTCCTCCATTATTCATATTTATAATTTTAAAATGTGTAAATTCTAGTATTACCATATAATTAACAGATATTTCCAAAGCAGAAGAAATTGTGCAAAATTTACCAAAGGTATGGCGAGTGCTTATGGAACTCCTAAGTCATCAAAGTGAAGCCGAAACAGATGCATCTAAAAAAGTAACTACTTGTTATAAGTCGGTAGAGACGAAATCTGGTCCTGTACTGGTGCCAAGTGTTAGTCAAACATATATCAGACTTAAGGTAAGAAAAAATTATTACATTAAACAAATATTTGGCTCTATAATTTATTAGCTAATATCTACATTTGAATATTCTCAGATAAATACATTGCTATTTTTAAGTAAATTATTGGAACTATATGATGTCATAGGTACTTAATGCAACGTAGTCATTTATAAATTTCTTAAAATTGTGAGTCAGAATAACGAAGAAAATAAAAATATTTTCATGATCAACAATTTGCATTCATTATATAAATAGATTATTATCGCTTATGAGCGTTGGCACATGTCCAGGATCACGTGTATTTTTTGTAGAAGTAAACAATTGTACATTATACTTATTCTTTTTATTTATAAGGTAGTTTAATTTATTTTCAGGATTTAATTTTAGAAAAGTTAACTTTGATTAAAGAAATGAACCGTATGAAACAATTAAACACACACTTAGAATCTCGCCTTGAAGAACAAGAAAAAAGACTTTGTCTCGTCACAAATGAATTAAGTAAAACATGGCATGTTGTTGGAAGACTACGAAGACACCATCATCAGTTACACACTCATGAAAAGATACTTAAGTACGAATTGCAACAAAAAAGAAAACTTCTAAACGAACTCAAAGAAGAACTTGAATACTGTCGAGAAAAATGGGAGCAAGCTCGTGAGAAAAATACTCAATCCGAAAACGATTGGCGTAAGTTACGTACTGAATTTTCAAACAGAAAACTAAAACCTGAAGCATCCTTAAATAACTCTGCTGAAAGTGGTTACAGTGACGAAAGGCCTTCAGATTCAGAATCAAATGACGAAAGTGAATATATTGAGCCTAAAATTAAGTATAAGAAAAAGATAAAAAAATCGTTTGAGACTATTGTAGATTCTAGTACAGATGTTAATTTAGCAGAACGAGAAGATCCAGCCAGTGATATGTTGGATATAGCTGATCTTCCTTTAGATACTCAAGATAGCGCTGAGTGTATCTTACATTCTAGCAGTAGTGACAGACTACCCAAAACAGAAAGTTATGAAGAAACAGAAGATGAAGTTGGTGATATGATTAAAGCTGAACAATCAGTGACAGAAAATATTGAACTTACTAGACATAATCCGCTAGAAACATCCAATGATCTTTACCTTGAATCACATATTGATTCTGTGACAAATATAGATATTACAACAGAAGAAACTAACAGTGTTAATAATGGTGAAGAACATGAACATAGCAGTATTGATATATTAAATCCTGAAAATAAATTAAAAATTTCTCAAATACTTAAAGAAAATAGTACTCATTCTTGCCTAAACCAAACGATTACAGAAAATTATGATAATAATGTCGCTTCATCTTCTTTATGTACAGAGATAAGAAATTTAGAAAATCAGTCAAGTGAAAATAAAAGTGTCGGTGATGTAGCAAGCAGCACTGATTTAACAGAACAATACGTTGAACAAGTAACAGCAACACAGATGAACGAAGAAAAAGTTATATCTGGCGACGAGGAAAAAAAAGAAGTCGATTTTGCTGAAATCCTGAAAAACGTGAAAAAACAAAATGATCGTCTCGAATTAAAAGATAAAAGATTAGAAACTTTAGAAAGCGGTTGTTCATCTGTGGTTTCAAATATTTCAAATACTCTCCAGCTTGGAGATGGCATGATTGAAAAATTAGATACTTTGCACTTAAAACATGGGTCCAAAGAGCAGAATATTCATCAACAGACGATACAAGACGATGCAAAAGCTGAGCAAAGACAGCTAGATTTAGAAGAGCCTTCATCGTCACAAGACATAGATCATGAAGCTAGATTTGCCGCACGTGAAATTCGCTTAAAGAGATTAGAAGAGCAAACTAAGTCCCTCGTTAATAAAGTAAACAAAACAGCATCTAAAGGAATTAAAATTCACTATAAGTTAGAGGAACTTCATAATATTTATGGTTCAGAAAATTCTCGATCTGGGACACCTTCTGAAGACACATCTGATATATCGCAACAAGACGACGATGTTCAAAATGGTTAATTAATTAATTTTCTATTACTTTTCGTACATGTGGGTAATTTGAAATAAATAATTTCATATGTTTTAATTTTTTATTCACTTCGCATAATAGAATTACATCAGGTACATGATTTTTTTATTTCATGGATACAATCATAGACACAATATAAAATTAAAAAAATCAGATCACACAATTACACTATAAGAATAACTTATTATTAGAAATATTCAGTGTGTAAAACTAGATTTTAATAACATTTTATTAAAAACATTGGTTACTTTTAACTTTAATCGTTGCTTTCCTTTGAGAAATGTCATCATAGAAGACGGTACAGATTAGACATAAAATTAAATTGATAAAAGATAAATGTGCACATTACTTTTCTAAATGTCCATAAACAATTCTAATTCAAAGTCATATGAAAATCAGTCAAATAAATTATATTTTAAATCTATTTGATATGTGCTATAAATTGGTCTTTAAAATAATTAATAAGAAAAAACAGACGAAGAATTGTAAATCGGAAGATTTACAATAATGTTCTTAAATTATATTATTAAGTTGACATACTCGTACAGTACGGTCAACAAATAATGGGCACCCTAAAGTTAGATTTCCACACCTTCTGCGCAATGTTCACTTGGGAAGAAAATAATTAAAAGTAAAAAAAAATCTAACTTCAGAGACACGACTTCTAGGCCGTACTGTACCTTCATCCTCCATCCAAACATTTTGGTCCATTAATTTAAAGTATTATGTTTTACTTTCCATTTTGTACTTATATAAAAAAATACGTTTTCCCAATTTAAGAGAACGTGTCTTGAAATAATTATATATTTTAAATTATGACTAAGAAATAGTATATTTCATTGCCTATATCGTTAAATAGACGTTCTAGCTACATCATACTTGAAATTAAAGTATTTTTCTGAAATTAGACTATGATACTTAGTCTATCGCGCATAATATATCCACGTCATATAAAAAAAGTATAAACATACACATACAAATAATTAAAATTGTTTTATTATAATATATTTCTTATAATTAATCTTCACGCTTAATAGATTTGCTTTTATCAATTGAACTAAGGCTGTCGTCTAGAACAGCGACGACGACATGTTGGACCCGGTCAATTGCTTTCCCCGGCGGTCGGCTGTACAAACGCCACGCCCATATCGATAGCAATAGCATCTCCAAAATCGTTATTATATTTTGTATCACTGTGAAAATATTGAAATAGGCATTAAAGTTTCTCTTCTGTAGTAAATTTCATTAAATTTCGTTCCCGTTTTCCGTTCCGTTCCCTACGCACCGCAGAAGTGAATGAATTCAAAGTTAGTCTAGTTATCAGAACGGGAAAACGAAAATATTAAATTATTAATTTCCTCGAATGTGAATCTACAACCGTCGTGTTTACTGTCCACACTCTGTATCACTGCGCCACCACGACGCGACGGCCTCGTGGAGATTTGAATTGAAAATTCTAA
This sequence comes from Heliconius ethilla aerotome, assembly GCA_001485985.1. NCBI lineage: Eukaryota > Metazoa > Arthropoda > Insecta > Lepidoptera > Nymphalidae > Heliconius > Heliconius ethilla. Next base: position 2,606 of record FAPJ01015976.1, on the reverse strand, counting down.
TTATTACATATTAAAAAAATAATAGGAAACATAGTGCGAGATGGTCCGACTGTGAACTTGATAGTGGTGTGCTCGATAACCACTCTCTCTCTCTCATCTATCTCTCTTCCTACGCCTATATGCACCATTGCCTTCCACACAGAGTGTGTTCTAAGTTATTTCAGCTTAACTTGCTATATGCAAAAGAAATACTTACTATGAACAAACACCGACGGATGCAATGCCAAAATGCACGGCAAATTAACAATCTCAGGCAATATTTTGGCAAATCCACATTGCAGTTTGACTATCAGCAAGACCAGTTGTAGAGCCAGGAACCTAGGCTTCGGATTGGCGCCTGCAGCCTCAGCGGCGCGAACACACATTATTATACCCCAAACCCCAGATAAAATAGATACCACTATGAAAGGCTGGATGTACGTAAAGCTGTTTATGTATAACATCTGGAATAAGAGAAATAAGTTTTTTTATGGGTGTGTTCTAACGGCTTTTGATAAGCGCCACCTGTATCCTCTGTAATAGGATAGGTAGAAGAAGTGGGTTAAGACACTACTCGCTCCCCACTTTCTGCCGTATTCTGGAAGCATTGCGTGTTGAGTAACGGAACTTAACGCCGCGTTTTGCCTCGTTTTTTTATTTAAGGTTTGGCCATAATATAACGTCTTTAAAAAAGACGAATAATGAAAAACATTATAAAATCTGTTCTACAAAAATAAACGGCAAATGCCTAACTAATGACAAACAGAAGTTTGAATTAAAATAGTGTACTTATAGAGCGAAAAGCCACTCCTCTTATTTCTTATGTTATTTACACTCCTCAAATATGATGAGTCAGCATTACAAGCAAAAATGGTAACACAAATGGTCCATAATATTAGAAGGTATTTACTAATTTGCTGAAACGATAAAGTTATCTGTATGAAACGATACAGTGATAACTGTATCAATGTATCGTAACATGTACCATGTCTTCTGCCCAGAGTATGAGAGCTATCAGGTACAGTATAGCTTGGATTATAGGCATTTGTAGCACCAGATACCGCAACCAAGTTAAACTTTTCCTGTAAAGAATGGAAAATATATGGTTACAGAAATATAAATACTATAAGAATCATTTAATATGTAAAGTATAATATAATTATTTTTTTCGCTTCACGCTGTGTCCTGCATGTAGTAGATTAGGTAGGGGGAACCTGGGAACCTAGTGAAGCACACTCTGTTCCCATTAACACATTAGCAGTCTCCACTTTTCGTCGAATTTGCACTAACAGTTACAAGAACGAGGAAATGAAAATGTTAAATATTTCAGTTCCTCTAATTGGACCTAAACCCACAGCCTGTGGTATCTATAGTTGCACGCTTTTGCCCTCTACGACTAGCCTCAGCAGGGTAGGCAGAGAGAATCTAGAGCCAAGAGCTTTCTCCATAAATTTGTGATACTAAACGTTATGTGGCGGAAATTGACACAGTCCTAGGGATTTATTTACTAGGTATACGGTAAGTCTTTATCACGATTCGCTCTCGATCTAAAAATGGAAAATTAAAACTATTGACTCCCCTGAATGGGAATCGAACCCACGAAGAATATTTTCAATTTGAACTTATAATTCTCGTATTGCCGAACACTTTACAAAAAATATTATATATTACATCAATATCATATAAAAATATCATACCCACGTGAAATATTTATTATAAACAAAATAAGACAATATAATCATAAAATTCATAGCTAGATGAATAACGTAATAGAAAAAAACCTAACGAAGCTAAAATAGTATTCTATTGGGAACGAGTACAAACGCAAGTCATTTAATTATATCTATTACCTTAATACTATTATTATCAATTTAGAGTTAACTTTTCTATAGTAACTAGTGAGGTGTTGGATATCCCAATTCGAATTTATATCCTGAGTTTTATATTAAAAGCTTAACAATTGTCATAAAAATTAATATTTATAAATTTTTTAATAAATAATTTTGAACTAAGACTATTTCAATTTTTACCATTAATTTTGTAAGTCAAAGAGACAAATGCTGTAGACTGCAATTATCTTATCACATAAATATAAACCTAGTGCCACCGTAACAGAATCATATTAATATATTATGAGGTTTACATACTTTGGGTACAATAATAATTTAAAGAAACTCTCACAAAAGATAATTTTTTGCCTCTTTGTTATTTAATTTCAATAAAAGCATCCAAAGAAGTTAATTAAGGTCTTTACTATCTATAATTAAAAGATATTTACATATAGAAAGTTTCAATTGATGACAGGTAATAGATAGATTATAGACAGCCTTATAGTCTTTTTAATAATACCTAGATACATTAGCATTATTGATATTAAATAACAAAAAAATTGGTCTTGATTACGAAATTACATGTTCCACACACTCAAATTAACCTTGGCGTCACGGAATAGCAAGGGAATTAACGTATTTAAGTTAACGTATTTACATACATATTTTTTTAATTACATTTTCGAACCATTTAACGATACTTAGATATAGTTAATATGTTAATACTTCAATTAAGATGAAATTATAAAATATACAGGGTGGAAGAGGCAGCGCTTCTTTAATTGAAACTGCATATAG
>FAPJ01015935.1:8267-28937 GCA_001485985.1 Heliconius ethilla aerotome | reverse complement strand
AAATAAAAATATGAAATAATTCAGCCCCTGAGTGGGAGATCGAACCCACAACCGTCGCGTTTACAGTCATAACGGCCTCAAAATATAATGTAGAAACATAATTTCGGAACAGCTGTGTGAACGTCACACAAGTTAGGGAAAGTCTTACAAATATCACCAACTGTGACAAGGAGTCAAAAAATCTAAAAAATCGTATGACATAATTTACGGGTGACCCCTGAAGGCTTGTTACATCATATTTTATTGTTCAAATTTATAATACAATATAGTTGAGGTGAAATTGCCATATGATAAAATAAAAAAAAAGTTTATTACTTAAAACATGTAACAAAAATTGAGATTAGTTTATTTGTTACTAACAAACAGACATCGCACCTCAACCATTCAATATGTATGTATGTATATATGTTACAACTACCGCCCAAACAACCTTGCCATTGAAAAAATCATGAATTACCAAATGCTATATTAAGATAATTAATAACAAAACAATATTTTGTAATAATTCTGTAAAATTTAGTATGAGTAGAACAAGGAGTAATGAGACTCAGCTTATATTTATTATATGTTATAGTTTTTTTCAGTTTTGCATTTTATTCCACATATAAATGTAAGCAGAATGATTTGTGAATTCCGCCGATTTTTTTTAAACATTTCGTGCTAGGTGGCGGCAATCAATTCCGCATTTTACTTAATCTGAATAAAGGTATAAAATATAAAGAAATAAATACTATACTCTCGACCGGACATTGAACCTTTAATCATTACGCTAACAGTCAACCACTAAATAAACATTTAATGACGTTGATTTTTTTTTTATAAAATAAATAAACAGAAATGAGATAGATAGATGAAATAATAATTCTTTTTGTAAGACAGTGAAAAAATCACTAAAAATTGTCAAAACTTTTAATTAATAGGGCATTTGATAGCTCACCTTCACATTTTATACCTATTCTTTCGTATAATTTTAATCAAAACAAGTTGATTCAATTTTTTTAGTAAAATACACACACATACACACATTCTCAGGAATGACCTACCCCAATATAAAAAAAAGAATAAAGCATAATGGGATATAATACATTACTTGTATTATTTAATTATTTTAAAACTTTGTGTGAGTTTTTTGATACAAAAAATTACAATCGTTGTGACTTGTTTTAATAAATTTTGATCGTAAATTTTAAAAAAGATAATTAAAAAAAATAAAAAAGTTATCCGTTATAAATGTGTAGAGAATTATTAAAAGTAATTTGATTTCATTTACATAAATAAAAAAATAGCGGAAAAATTCATTTTAATCACACTTTTATGAAAATGTTATTTTTTTTTAATAATAAATCATATAATTTAAAATTTAACATTTATGACGGACAATATTTATTTTTAATTCTGACAGATTGTAAAAATAATACATAAAAGATTGTTAAAAAATATATAACTGATATATATTTCAAAATACTGTATTTTTATATACTAAATTTATTATTAATAAAATGTATATAGGCGACACTACAATGTAATGCAAATCATAAGCATTTAATAATAACTTATATGACATAAGTTATTTAATAATACATATATTCTACACTACTTATTAGTGCTCTTGATTTATCTTTTATCTATTTCAATTTTCATATTTATCTGTGCTAAACAAAATGGCGCCGCATATGATGTGTCATATTTATATTTATTTTCTTGTATCTGTCCTAAGTCACTACAGTTGCAATATTTATAAAAATATAACATTATTATTTCTGCTTCATTTATTAATATTGAGTAAATGATGATAATATTTAATAACGTTTTTAAAATTTTTTTACATTTCAAAAATTTTATCATGATGCTTTATTAATTATCTATAGATAACAAATAAATATATTTATTAATAAACACAAATTCAATATAATTTAATAAATTCAAACACATTAGTTACCTAATGAACCTAAGAAGACCCAACTAAACCGGACAAAAACACTTTCTTGTTATAATTGTTACATATATATCATCTGTGCCAATATAAACATTGATATAATTTAAACATATTTTATTAATTTTTTGTATGTTCATTTGATTCAAAAGTGTTTAGAATTCTTTCAAAAATTCTTTGTATCTTTGTAAATTTGAATAAAGAATATTTTTTTGGATTTGAGCATAACTTAATAAATTAAAAAAAAATGGTTTCATCATAACATTAGGCGCCATTTTATTTTAGCAATAAGTAGGATAGCATTATTTTTGTAGATACAGATAAAAAATAAAACAACAGCTATAAAGTAGATAAACAAAATGGAGATTCACCTACAAAATTAAGGCAATGCTAGTTGCAACACGCGATTGTTCTTGTTATCCATTGTATATTATAGTTATAGTATAGTTATTTATAGTTGTATTGTAGTAGTAAAACTCAGCATGTTAGTACTAACCTGAGCACATTTCTGAGTGTTCGTCCCACGCTGCCACCTGTAAATTTATTGTATAATTATAGTATATAGGTTACAGCAATAGAGATTTCGAGAAATGTTGACAAATTCAAGTCTGAGTATCTATCAATGCTATTATATACAATACAAAATATATTATAAGTTGTTTACTAGAGCTATTTATAGCTCTAAATGGCGATCAACATATTCTTTGCCTTTATTATTAATAATACTAAAATCACAATCTTCTTTGGTCAATGTCTGACTAAATTGCATTCTGTCACTCGGCCTACAGATGGCTGAATACTGGCAAATTTCGATCTGCACATTCCAATCATTGACAATAAAAAGATCACAGATACATTTGTATGCACTGTAATAAATGAATACCGAGCTGCAAACACCGACCCTCACCTCCACATACAAACACCACCCACCTGACAGTCTCTGGAGCAGTACCACTGGTTGGCGCACCCCGCGCATACGAACTGCGCCAGCCGCGACCTGCAGCCCTGGCACGTGGGCGCGTCCTCGCCTCCCTCGTCGATCACGAGCCGACCCCCCGACGCCGAACCCGCGCCCGACCCCGACCCCGAGGCACCCGACCCCGCCGACTCTTCTGATGCGCCGCTTTCTTCTTCTTCCTGCAGTGAAACAAATACATATATGTACATGTAAAGTAAATGTAGAAAGAAATATTAGTATGCTGTTTGTGTAAAAGAATAGGTGATTTCCTTTCTCAGCTTCACGCTGTATCCCTTAAACAATATGGTAAAAAGAGGGTACCTATTGTTAAAAAAACTCCGTTCCCCATTTTCCACTGAATTTTCAAGACATTAGAAGTAAAGGGGCGGAAGTCAACGCCTTACTTTGTCGTGTTTTATGTTAGGTAGAAAAAATCGTAACGACATGAGACAATACCATAGTACCAAATTGTACAGAACACTATGCATCCAATCCATCCATCCTTTAAAGTATATTGTTTTTGCTAATCATTTGAAAAACAAAAAATAGATCTTACCAATTGTACAACTTCTGTTTTCTCCGGCTGAGGTTCAGGCTGCGCCGGTTGTACAGGAGTTATCGTGATTTCACCACAATTCTGCAAACATACATATATTCATTTATATTAATAATATTATTTTGAATAATAAATAATGTACATCTTAAACATAAACATTTGCAAAGTGACTTATTTTTTCAGTGCGAATTGTAATAAGTTTTAAAATGTATTGCACATTAGAAGTGAAACGGATGAACGCGCGCATTATATTTGTTAAAAAACATTATTAATATTACTAAAAGAATTAAACTATACTACAAAAAATCTAGACTGTAATACCTATTATGCAAATATAATGAAAAAATGAAGTGGCATTAATTTTAAAAATGAGTATTGCCATTCTTAAAAAAGTTATAAAACAACTGTCTGTTTATAATAAGATTCAGGGGCCATCCACAAATGACGTGTCAGTTAGTGGGTCGGGGTTGACGAAATATGATATTGTGTGGCAAGGTGTCGGGGGGACCAATTTATTTTGTAAATTCATATTATAAGAAGTATTTATTAGAAGAATTAGTTTTAATAACTTCGGAACTGTTGTTTAAATACTTTCGAAATTTTTATATGTTGGAACTGCAGTTTTAAAATTATAAAAATTTTCGTATAATATTCGTATTTTACATCTCACTGGGGACCAGCTTTTTAAAATGACGGAGGAGGGCTCAACATTGAAATTGGTGTGACGGCCCCTTATGACATTTAAAGAAGATGAAATAATTAAATTCAAATGTCTGTTTGTTTTATAGGACTTATACACTAAATTTTGAATTTTGAAACATCGTATCGGCCAATCAGTACACCAATCGTTTGTAATCAGTGTTTAGGTACCTTGGCCTGACCGAACGGCAGTGGCGCGCTCTGTTTCCGTTCGGGCGACGTGAGCAGTTTAGCCAACGTCGGCGAGTAACTCTGAGACGCGGGCGCCTGCTGGAAGGTTGGCAACACCCATTCAAGCTGATTCATTTAAGTACACTGGTCTACAATATGTTGTTTTTTTTGTATTCTTTTTATTTGAAAAGCTGTTTTGATAATTATAACTGAAATTTAATAGTCTGTGGATGAATGCGTCTCAAAATGAATGAATGAAACTCAAAAGGACCTCTTGGCATTTGATCTAAAACTGGAAATCTATTTTGCCAAATTGAGTCATTCCAAAGTTATAAACGTTTAAAAAAGATAACCTATTTAGAAAATTCGATCCATATAATGAAAATATTGGACCAATTACAATAAAATTTGAGACCGTCGTGACGCAGTCAAACAGCGTCGACTGTAAATGCATGTTTGTGGGTTAGATATTTTTTTTTCCATTTCCCGCTCTGGTAGATAAGACCCAGCGTTAAATTCTGTCACTCAAAACGCAATGCTTTAAAAACGGCTGGTGCACTGGGAACGACGCGTTTCAACGCAATGTTTCTTATGCCTGTGTGGGAAAAAGCGTAAAGCTGTTTTTTTTTTAAATTATAAGTTCGTTAAGAAATAACATAAATTTAGATATTAAAAAAATCTGAATTTCAAGATATACATATATATTTTTTTTATTTATAGAATACCAATTTAAATAAGAATCAGTTAAAATTATTCAAACAGCATTTTGGTTGTAGACCTGTGTTCTGCAAAGCTCATGGGGATGGACAGTGATTTTTATTTAATTTAATTTTTATTAGGTGTTATTTTCCTATAAAAAAATATCATTAAACAGAGACAAAGATCATGATATATAAAATGTTGCCAGAATGATGATGTTTTCCCCACAAATTTTCATTCAACTGACCCATCCCCACATACAAGTCTATATTAGAAAGTCCTTATAAAATGGCAATACTATAAATGCATATATCACAAAATGATAACTATAATATTATAATGACTTGAGAAACTGTCAAGCAGTAATGTCACCCAAATTGAAAATGTTGCCATATGCAAATTTATATGACGGCGTGCCTTACCTTTGTCAAAATTCCGTGTAATAAGGAATTCTGTTGAGATTGCGTTTCTTGACTCGTTGTGACTGGTAGTAAAGATATTTCTGGGTACGGCGGTGGTGGTGGTAGTCTGGGACTTGAAGCTGCTACCCTATCAGCTTGCTTGGACATGTGGGCTTCTTCGTTCCTCTCTTGTCTTCTTCTGCTATCAGGTCGTATATGATGGTCTGGTCTATTCAGGGTCTCGATAGGTCTGGTAGGCATGAGGTTGCTTTGCTGCATGTTGGCGAATTGTACGAGCACATCTTTGAAGGAGAGCCCATTAGGTAGACTGCCTGCTTGGATTTGTTGGAGCCGTTCTAGCATTGCTTTTTGATTCTGGAAATTAAAAATGTTCAGTATTCAAATAAATATGTAATAGGAGTTAATGAAAAAAATGTGACTGGATTTGTTGCAAATGTCTGGTAAATTTCACAAAGCGTTAGCGTTAAATGCATTTATTTTAATTTTTATAGGTACATATAATAAAACTGTAACTCATCACTGTTTCAACATGGAAGATAATATATTGAGAAACCTATTGTTGGGGGCATTTATTTATGTAATAGAACCCAAAACATTTTTTTCGTCTGTTTGTAAGTTTATTTAATTTAGTTGCAGTTTTATTACGGTATATGACAATTGGATGACGTTAGACAGTTCATACATAGTATATCTCCCAATCTATATGGCAAACTAAGTTACGTATGTTTATGTTTCGTCAAACAAACGGTAATTACCATAATTAACTAAATATTACCCTATGTTCAAAAATTATTACTGCAAAAAGTGAAAAATACATTAATTTTCTATTGTTTTGTCTATAGTAAATAAACTTAACACATGATTCTAATGTGACGCAATCGTGTCGCAGTTAAATAAGCGATTTCCATAACTACCACATGGCTAAACAAAAAGATGGCGTTGAGTTCCGCCATCGAGTACGTAATAACTAGAGAATTTTTTTGATTATGTAGAATGTTATCCTAATACCAGTTTACTATGCTTGTAGGTTAAGATTACCTAAAAAAATATATTCAATAAACTAAAACACAGAAACAAAACTAAACTAGGCGCAGAGGCATAAAGTGTGACTATAAACGCGTTTGGTTGTGGGTTCGATCTTCACTCGAGGAAATGAAATATTTATTAAAATCTATATTTCCATTTCTTCGATCTGATGTCGAGGCAACGCACGGCGTTTAGTCACGCTGACTCACTCTCTCTAACAGAACTAGGCGGAAAGTGGAGAACGAGGTGTCCCAACAGGGACCCTATCCCTATCCATATACCTACCCTACTGTGAGCGGCATAGCATGCGTGAAGACGTGAGCGTGATGCTAAATTTTATTGAATAACTAAAACAAAAGTACAAACCACAAAATGACCATCAAGTCCTCCTTGTCTCATCTAAGCTAATTGAATTGATATAACCACGCGGAAAGAGGTCAAGGATCGCCGCCACAGTTAGTACGGACTACGGAGCCAGACGCGGCCTCTCAATATTGATATACGATTATACGAAATTAGGACAAACGGTTATTATGGTGGGTTACTTGTTGATTTTTTTAAAGTAAATCTTTTTAAACAAAATATTGATTAGAATATTTGAATCTGTGACTGTTTGGATAATTCTTTAACTTTTCGCTGGGATAAAATTTAATATAGGGGCAAATGAAACTTTCGTCGTTGCGTTGTTAGATGATCAAAATATGAGATTTTTTTTCCTTTTTTATAACTTTCTGCTGTATCTCGCATATAGCAGAGTAGCCAGAAGGGACCAGGCGACCTAGTGTTAAAAACAATTTTTGTCGCAGCAGAATACTTTTAAACGATATATTTTTTTTATTTATGAGATGATTTAAATATAAAATACAATAGTGAAAATTACATTTAAATTGCTCAAGACGTTTCTGTGATTATCGTGCACAGACGCACAGACAGACAGTATTTATTCTTATAAATTCCACACACAGAGAGCAATCACTTACGATTTTATTACACGTATAGATGTTACACTCAAGGACATAAGGATACAGGATGGGTAGTATCTGCTTTATTTTTATATGCATTGCCTGAGGCGGATAGAAATCTTGGACTTAAATCTTACAACGCAGACTACGCCGTTTAAAAGATCCTTGTGCTTATCATTTCCTAAGGTTATTCGATGTTTCTGCTTAATACAATGTTTATTTTACCATCGTATCATTTTTTAATAACATTTTCTTTTAACACAATATGGTATTTTATTTATTAAAGCAAAAAAATATAAGTATTTTACTTATGAATGTCATAAAACAAGAATATGAATGAAAAGTATCGAAAGTAAACTGCTAAGAAGTTAAACAAATAGTTTAAATTATTTTCTATTTAAATTTCAAAAATTAAAAAAAAAATTTTAGGCGTTTTTTAAACGTGTAGTTCAAAACAGCAATAAAAGAAACTTACAATTTTTCGATACTTTACCTAAAACCGTGATAAATTCATGTATGAACTATAGTAAATGAACTCGATAAATTAAAGTCTGCTACTGCACTTTGAACGGTTAATCTACAAATAACTTGTTATGAATCGATAGAAAGGAATTCAGACTTCTATTGAATAAAAACAAAAGTGAAAAATACATAAGTTGGAGGAAATGGTGGACATTTTAATTATTATTTTAATATCAAAAGGCCAGTGTATAATATATTTTCATAATTTTCTTGTTTTTACAAATCAATTGTTTCAAAGAAGTTTTAGAAAATAAAAAAAGTATTTTTTATCATCTCTTTCGAATACTAAGGATGGGCGTACTTATCTACGATATCATTTTTATAAAAATCTGTCAAAATTAGCATTTGCAATATTTTATTGACATTATTTTTATAAACTAGTCTTTTCATTCATAATAATCAAGGTGAAGTAATAACTTTGTGTCTATGACATTGATACTTCACTAATTATAAAATATTATAAAGATGTTTTGCTAATCGATAGTAAAAATAAAATATTTTTTATCAAATACCTTTGACTATTCTTTTACGGTATAGGCTGATAATGATTTCATCAATGTTTCAAGATATTTCGGGTCTGATAGCGGAACCCAACACCGCCCCATGTTTAATAACCATACCTGTTCAAAGCTGTTACCAAGTGATTGACAAACCATACACAAAAAAATGTACTGGACTTATAAAGTCAAAATTTGATATTATTATTGTGACGTAGATTAGGGAGAGTGTAGAGACTAAGAGACAAATTCTATAATTTTTTTTATATTTTTTTGCTCTTCTTAATGGGGATGTCCCATTTTACTTTTGAAAATCCACACAACGAAAATAACAGACGAACATTAATTAAAAAACATATCAATAAGTGCAACTTACCATATCCAAATTATTGAACAGCATATTGAGGTTACTCAAGTTATTCATATTGTCGATTTTGGGTGCAATGGGACGCGGGGTGTTCATCATATTCGGATTCACTATAGACTTCATCCTTCTACCTCTTCTAGGAGTTATTTCTGGATTTCTTTGCCTATAGTCCGCTATTATCGATTTCACATCTTTCGTGGGTCCTTGACGACCCATTGGCATGCCAAAGCTAGACGGTAGCTGCCCGTTCATGTCCCGAGGAAACCCTGGCATAGGGCCTGGCATCATCATAGCTTGAGGAAACACCGGTTTTGGCATAGATTGTAAATGAGCTGCCTTATCATAAGGTGGTGGCAGCCCTGACATAGGATTAAAATGTGACGTGACTGGCAACACCGGTGGCTGTATAATAGGATTCATTCCCGAACCCGGCTGCTTAATGACAAGACCGGATATCTCATCACTTTTGTCAATCGCCAAGTTCTTCGCTTGATTGAGATAATCGAAGGGGTCGGTTCGTTCTGAACCGTTCACATCTGCACTTTTTTCAAACGACAACACTTGTTTTCTTCTTAAGAGCCTTAATAAAATTTCCTCTTTAACTTTCTTTAAATGCAATATATTATTCCATTCATGTTCTTTCTTTTGTGCTAATTCTCTTAGAGTCTGTATTTCTGACAGTAGTTGTTCCGTATGCCTTTGTATTTCATCTATATTGTTTTTGGTTGCTGTCTGTATGTAATCATTTATCATTATGTCATGTTGTGGGAAAGTCTTTTCTACTTCAGCACACAGTTTTTTTAATGGTGATTCTGTATCAACTTCCACACTCGCTCGTCTTTTATTTGTAGGTTCCTCCTGATCAATACAAGAATTACAATTTAACTATTGATATTCATATTCATATAAAAGCATTTATTACATCATATTTAAAAATTAAAAATTACAAAACTAGTGATTAAAAGAAATAAATTAATATAATTTAATGTCATTCCCTCGAGTGGGAGTTGAACACACGAGTGTCGTATTTACAGTCACTGCACCACATTTCAACTACGGAATCAAGATATATTTTATGTTTTCAAATTGCATCTCCCATTGAAGGTTATATATTATTCAATTAAAAGATAATTTACAGATATATATTGTCAAACATAAAAAAATATTGCATTTAATGAAAAAATAAAGGACCTTAACAACTTAAGGAAACAAAGTGTGATGGTCACACAATAATTGCTTTGTAATTCTCAATATTAAATAAGTCTACTAAATACCAATAACCAATCATCCATGATATTTAAAGAGAGAGTGGTTCTATGCAAAAAATATATAATTATACTATTGTAATGAATTTTATAGATATATTATTTTATTATATTCTCATTTCCTTGCTCTGATAATGAGGCAAAGAGCAGTGTTGAGTTTTGGTATTGAGAATTTAGTGGAAAGTGGGGAAAGTGTCTTAATGTGAACAAAGTGTATTAACACTAAATTCCCAGGTGTATGATACAGTCTAAAGTTTAAAAAAAAAATATTTTAAAAGTGAAGTTAGCCTCTTTTTTTAAGTCAAAGATATTTATAAGACTAAAGAATTAACAAGTGTATTTGCTTAAATGAGAACATGTGGAGACAATTGTTTCAGACATTCTTCTTAGTAAGCACAGAAAGATCCTAAACTATGAATATAAATTAGTTCTGAGTAGTTTGATTTCATCATACTATAAAAAGATTTCAAGTTTTATTTCCATGGATAAGGCTTCACATAAAATAAGTTAAGTACAAACAAAAAGTGCTATATTAAGAAATAAATCTATAATTTGATATTTAAAAAAAGTTAAAAGATGTTTATAACAAAATTATGTTGAATTTTTATCACATTTGATGGCCACACTAAGTATTCCTGTATTTTTCCAATATTGTTGTTTTACTCTCTCATTTTCATAAGGTAAGTTATAAAATAAAAAAGAAGGTATATAAACATCATTATACAAAAGTCATAGTTAACTTTGGCAAATTTTGAAAAAGTGTCTTAAAAAATTGCTCTTTTATAAAAAAAAATACCTTAATTATATCTCCATTTACTGGCAGCAATATTTTTTCTTTTTCAGGTTTCTCCACCAGTTGGACATCTGTCATTTCCACATCCACCTTTTCTATTGCTCCTTCACTCACTTCCTTAGGACTCTCTTTAATTTCAATAGGAGCTGGTTCTGGCTGTTTAACATCTATAACCAGGGGCTGTTCTGGTTCATCCAAGATCTGTTCCTCTTGTTTAGGCTCATTGCTGAGCTCTACTGGAACTAAACTTTCTTCCGTAACTACAGTCTCTTCTTTAACATTATCTAGAATTAAATTGGTTATGATAAATATAAAAACATATTTACAACAATATGTAAGAGAAATTTAATAAATTACTAAGTTTATTGATAATGATTAAATAGCGTTAGTAAATAAGATATTGATTTGTTATACTGAATATACCTTTAACTATTGTAGCTGGCAAGGAATCACTTTCTGTATTCTGCGGCTCACTCACAGGCTCTTCTTTGGCATTGTCATCACAGATATCCTCGCTTTCCTTTTTTACATCCACCAAGACCAACGGATCCTTTACATCTTCGTCAATCGATAAGGGGTCTACTTCATTCTCATTGTCAGCCTCCGGCGTGGGAGAAACTTCAGCTCCCAATAGCCTATCTTTAGGAGATTCCACTATTTTGATGCCTATATCGTTCATGTTTATTTACATGCTTCCGATTCACAAGTCACAATGTCAGCACGCCGCACAAAGGTTCAATGACTTGGAAATTATCCACATAATCATTATTGCACATCAAAGTACACCGCTATTATCGCGACCTCATTACTTGCTTTAAAACTCAGCACAAGATCAACTCACAATATAAGGAATTAGAATATTTGAAATTTATTTTCCATATTGGGAGACTACTATGCAACAGCAATTGCAACCATGAACTTATGGGTCAAAGTAACCGTTTTGATAATAGTAGAAATTTATATATCTTTATATTCAAATCTATCCTTTAAGTAACATTAATAAGAAATATGGCGAGTTTAAGTTACTAAATTATTATTAAATATATATAGAAAAATAATCCCTTCATGCGAAGGACGCAACACGCAATCACAGATAATAAAATATTTCTATTCAGCCTGGGTTCATAAATGAATACATTGAAAGTAAAAATATATCAACGATAATTAATGTTATTAACATACAATTCAATTTGTTAAAAAATAAACATAATAGTTCATTGATTATTAAAATCATTAAAAATATTTTACGAAATATACAAGTAATCAAACGTCAAAATTATAAACAAATAAATAAATTATACAGAGAATATAGAACTTTAAAAGTTTGAAATAGGTCTTGGTTATATTTCACTATGTACTCTTTATAGTATACTTTTTGGTGACTTAAACACCTTTTAAAATATTAAGTCAATGTAACTATTGCGCTAATAGTGTTTTTTTTTTAATTTAAATATCGCGCGTTACCCATTTGCAAGTTTTCTTTATTAATGCTTAAAAAAGATTGCCCTATATTTTTGGAGCATGAATCAAAATCTATATCTCTATTCTTGAATACACTGTAAATATAAGTTTAAATATTTGCATTCATAAGTAAACATTTTATAAACAACACGGGCTGGTTGATTTAATAAAACGTATTGAACATTTGACGTTACTATAGATTTTATTTTTTGAACATATCAACACTGTCAACATGATAAAATCAAATAAAATGAAAAAGCAAATGGCTGACTAGAAATCGACATTCTTGAATTTGCACTAAAAAAGAATCTGATGTAATTACATGACTTATGCGCTATTTATGATCATGATTAGCAAAATAAAGCTAATAAAGCTTTAAAGAAATAGAATTACTATGTATTTACGGCAATAAGCCAATCTAAACCATAGAAATATATAAATTCCTATCTAACCCAAATTCGTATATTGCAAAAATAAGAATCGTGCCTTCGACGGACCCACGTCCGTTTTTTGTTGGGGTAAGTTCTTTTTGTTTATTATATTATCCCTCGTTGGTTGGCTATATTTAAATTAATTTCCAATATTTTTAGCTAATCTGATTTAGGAAGATTATCAGTGTTGGTTATTTTTAGAAATAAAATTAATGTTATCTGCTTTGCTTAGTGCTTTAATGTTAAACAATAAACGGTGATTTCTTTTTTATTATTGTGTATAAAAATGTATTAAAGTCCCACGTCTCATAATTTATGACCCTTGATGACCTTTTGATTAAAGATACTAAAAAGTTCAGTGATTATATTATATGGTATGTAACACTCATTAACTGCTTTATTGTGTACATTAATAAATTTTTCATATTATTTTTATAGTACATGTGATGTGAAAAATCGACTGGGCGACAACCGCCCTAGTCGAGGATGGACCGTACCTATGAGAAACGGCACAGCAAGCACCACAAGGAGAAACACAAGAAACGCTCCCACAAGAAATACAAGTCCCACTCCAGCGGTACACATGAACAGTCATACGCTACTATTAACTCTGTTAAGCCCCTGGTGGAATACTCTGATGTCAGTTCTGAGGACCTATCAGCCCCCGAGGCCGGTGAGATCGAGAGCGAGGCCAGCTCTATTGGCAGGCACATCGCCGACGATCTCGACAGGACCAGAATGTCCCACCCTAAAAGAACCTTCCTCGATAACAAGATATCCGTGACGACGACCAGCCGTCGTGCTACCGAGGATTACGCACTCACCCGTGATTCTTCTTCAGCAGTAAGGAAGAGGCGTGCCGAGTATGAGGAGGTGCCAGAGTTCGAAGACCACAGATACAAAAAGCGGAAAGAAAAACGTAAAAAAGACAAAAAGAAGCGTAAGAAGAAGTCTAAACATCATTCTCGGTCAGCAAGTTTGGAAAGCTTGTCGCCGGATGATATTGTTCCTGTAGTCACTCCCATGCGGGCAGTGACTCCACAACGCTACACACAAGTGCCTATAAGTGAGTGGGAGAAGGGTTCTTCTCCTCTGAGGAATGGTGGTTCCTGTTCTCCGGTGTCTCCATCAACTCCTCCACTGATGCGAGAGAGGCGTGATATTTCTCCAAGGCACAGGCCCATGCTCAGGGAGCCTTCCTTGCATAATATTATGCCATTTTCTCCTCACAGAGACAGATCTCCCATTATAAGGTCAGTATAATTGTAATAAGTTACATACATAGATTAGCCTCGATTTATATTTCTATGAAACAGTAAAATCACAAATTGTTTTAATATATATATATATTATCATGATAATTATTAACTTCAATGGAAATAATATTGGTAGGTTTTTGCTCAATTCTTTTTCATTTGCTTACTTAACTTAATCCTATATTTTGTTTCACGCTCTCAGTATTGACTTGAGGTAAGTGTTTTGTAATACATTTGCATATACATAATGCATTTCTCAAATTGTATACAACTCTATAAAAAAATATGAATTTATTTATTTTTTATTTATTTATTTATACAAAAATAAATGAAATAACCCATGTACTGTTTTGATGAAACATTTTATTCTAATCCATCTATGTCTCTCAGTTCATTCAGGAATAAATTGTAAGTAATGCATACACATTATAGTCATACTTAATCCTTTTGTAGTATAAGATCCAGCATAAAAAATATTTACCATTGCTTTATATTTCAGAAAAGGTTTTTGATTTATTTATTAAATCTAATTAATTCATAAAGCCAATCTTAAAGTAATTTCAAAATTATATATGTATGAAAAGATTTTTTTTGTTGCTTTATTCTCAAATATATTTTAGTTTCATTTAAGCTAAATTTTAAAACTACTTGCACAAAAATAATGACAGAATTTATTACTTTGACAAGACCAGTTGTCATTAGAGTGAACCAACTTGCAACATAGTGGTAATGATTTTTATTACTATTATTTTTTTACCATTCAGACTTATCTGAAATAATGAAGCTTTTTAATTTTATTAAAGTTTGTTTTGCATATTTACAGTATATTACATTCGGATTTGTCATGTGTGTGAATTTTTGTAGATGACAAGGATGAAACTTTTATTTTTAATTTACATTAAATAAGTGTCTTATTTAGATTTAAACAATTTTTAGAATACACAAAAATATGAAACTTAGATTTTCTCTTGTTCTTTATTTTTAAACGAAAAATAGCTGATATTTTTTTTTTGTTCTCTGGGCTGTTGAATAGAAATGAATTCTGGTGGATCTTACACTATAAAATCTTTATGTAGTATGTCATTACTATTACTATTATCGAATTGCTATAAATTATATTAAAATTGTTTTATAATTCTCATGACATATATGTATATATTTGTCCATATATAGTACAAAATGTACTTACAGAACAACTTAATAATATACAGTACAGCCTAGTTTAAGTAGCAGATAGATATAAAACTAAAGCTGATAATTATGAAAAAGTTAAAAAAAGTAAGGACCGCAGGTCTGTAGTGTTTAGTTAAAATATAAAAAAAATAGTACGGTTGACGAGTTCCTGACGAGACCGCCCTAAAGTTCTATATGGCTATGCTCTAGGTGGCTGCGCAGATCTGATCTCAGTTTTTGTCACTTCTGATTACTTTCTACTGTACAGTAAGCAAAAGTTCAGGGCAAGCTAACTTCAGGGCGGCCAGGATTCGTCGACCGTACTTTAACCCTAACATGTTACATACTAAGAAAAAATAAATATTTCCCTCTCTACATACAGCAGACGAAGGCAGAAATCCACCACGCCTCACACACCTGTAGCGCCTCCATACCACGAGACTGTCACGATAGACTCCGATAATGATGAATATGAACGCTCCAGACGAGACTACTGGCACGAACAGCACCGGATGTCCACTGAAGTCATGGTTATATCGGGTAAGTGGGCTGAGGTGTAAGGGAAGTGGTTGCGGTTTTCGATTCTGTGAGATTATAATTTGTTTAATAAGAGTAAAAGATTTAGGTAAAATTTGGGGTTGACGGTAAAAGTAGGAATTTATAAGTTGAAATTCAATGTCATCTTGCAAATGATGTTCAACTTTATATTAATGCTTACGTGTTTCCCGGGGTGAGCAGGGTAGGCAGGGAAAGCTTAGTGTTAAGATACTCTGTTTTTTCTGTTCGCACATTATGTGTTTTGTTTTATCAGACTGAGGAAATGTGAATATTTTTTTTCAACTGGGTATTGATTTCTAAACTATGGCATGTCACACATAATAAAATCGTTTCTTTTTAGGGTTCCGTACCTGAAAATGTAAAAACGGAACCCTTATAGGATAACTTTGTTGTCCATTTGTCAAGACCTGGAGATCGCATAAAGGCATCAAACTGAAATTAATATTAAATATTCATGTCTGTGGTCCCTTAAAGCACAAACAATCATTCTTTACAAATAAAGTAAAAAAAAAAAAATGTATATATATTTCATCGAAAAAAATATTACAACCTTATATTTCTAGTTAATTTCATACAAAGATACAAATTAAAACGACAAATAGAAAGGTACAAATAAAATGAAATTATTTAGCTGGATTAATCGCGTATATTTAGTATTATACATTTTTGGAAACCCAACGTTTCGGTCACTTTGCAGTAGTCTGTGGCCACCCGTGGTGGTAGAGCATTCGTCAATTAGTATTCGTCTGTCAGTTGACATAATGCAATTAAGACATCGTTGGCGGTAGTTTGATATAATAATTATGTCAACTGACAGACCCGGGCAAAGTGTTCAAAACGTCGGGTTTCATAATACTAAATGTGTATACCGGATTACTCCGGTTAAATAGTTTCATTTAAAATGAGTAATAATCGTGAAAATAAAGAAACTTATTAAGTTTGTAATTTTTAATAAAATATGACCGTTGACCTACTGTACTGAAATCGGTACGAAAGCCTCGATGGCATAGGCAGACTCACACTTAACCGGGTTTTTTATATGAGTTCGTTATTTTAGTTAATATATATTGGTAAATTTTAAGAATTACCAGATAAAATTAACTTTTACCAATATACAAGAGTATAATTTATTATCGTGAGAGCTATATCTGTTACAAATTAATATGAATTCTATTAAAACAAACATTACTAAGTGCATACATGGATGGAATTATCGTCACGCTATCTGATAGTGTAGGCTTTACAATGAAAATACTAATAAGGTTATGGTATATAAATAAATTTGATATAATTTAGATTTGTTAAATAAAGAACACTGGGAACCGACGATGCTAACTCGGGACTTGCTCAAGCTTCATAGAGACCTATTGAGTTGCGAAGCTTATAATGTGGGGAACGGAATGTCTTAACACTAGATTCCCTCTGCCTACCCTGCTATATTTGGAATGCAGCGTGAAGCCAAATTTTTTGCCATTAATTGCCATAACATAACAAAATATAACAAATATAATTTAAATATAAAAAGTCGGCAATGTTATATAAGCAATTTATTACTTGCAAACATATCGACAAAATGAGTGATAATTTATTACTTTTTTTTTATTCGCTATAAAACTTCTTATGGGCACAACTCCTTTAGTCTTAAGGCATTCAGTAACTTTTAATTGTTTAAATTTATATTACTTTATACTTGCGGGGCACTAAAACCAAATTTTCTATATTAATAGTGATAATAATTTTCTTTGTAAGACAAATGGGATGTATATTACGTAATCCTTTCCATAACTTTTATCACTAATGTAGTATAAATTGTAAGCGTAAAATAAATTTTGTCCATTAACCTGTCGTGTTTTCATAATTTCAAAAACAATTTAAAGTGGAAATCGTAATAGACTAGACTAGGGTTTCTCCACTAACTTCGTGAAATAGAGACGACAGAAAGAAAACAACAATAATATTGTTTTAACGTAAAACATGTTTTATGAATAAATATGAAAAAATGTTTTATGTTATTTATGTATAGAGTTGTGTAAAGACTGCAAAGTTGATAATTTACGGATCGGTGTCAGGACGCATTGGAATGCGACTAAATTACCATCGCTACTCTCGGCTTTTATTTACTCGGCTTATGTGTTTTTTTTTTGTTAAGTAAAACTTAATTTGTACAATGCGTGTCACGAAAACCAATAAAAAAGCGACAGCGCAAAAGAACTTGTTCCGTTTGATGTATTTTTTGTGTCTGATTTGAGTTTTTTTTTAAATTTTCAGTGAAGTCTGCTAGATACCCAATGCTCATTTTCGTTCGCTCATTTTTTTAATGAACGTCGAAAAGCTATAGTGTTCATCTTCATATTCACTAAATTCTCAATTTTTCGTACCATAAATTTTAATTTATCATATTACAACCAATAATTGCAAACGACAAATAAATTAAAATATATAGTATAAGAATTTTTAATACCAATTTATGTTGAATTTTTAATTAATTAAAATTTATTTTATTCATTCAGAGACATTCGTGGCGCATTGAGAAAGCGTCCGTCCAAATGCGTTGATTGTAAATTCGATTCACACTTGGGGGAATGATTGCATTTAAATTTTTAAATATTCCAGATTCTCCAGTACATGAGCCGCGCTCTCGTGAGTACAGTCCTCGAAGACATCGTCGCAGAAGTCCCCGACGGCGGCGCAGTCGCGAAAAAGAGAGGCATCGCGATCGCACACACCATAGGTAAGGGGAAATAACTTCATATTTACTAAATTAATATTTAAACTATAAACGCGACTGTTTTGGGTTCGATTCTAAATTTGAGGAAAGAATTATTTTTATTTTCTTGCTCTTGTAACAAGACGAAGCATTGCGATGTCGTCTTAACGTCCATTATGTCTTATCAATCTTTTAATTTATGTTTCCAGGTCACACAGTCGTAGTTCAATGAAGCGTCGTCGTTCCGTTTCACGCAGTAGACGACGCTCCTCATCACCACCGAGACACAGGCCGAGGCATTCTGATGTACCTAAGGATAGGCATAGGTTAGTTATTCTTTTTTTATAGTTTTGTATATTTATTAGAGCCTAAAGGTGTGCAAAGGGACAATGTGTGACTTTAGTCGTTTATACTTGTTTTCTTACTTCTTAGTGTTGAGTAATTTTGGTAGACATTATGGAATGTTGATTCTGTTCTCTTCAATGTTATATAAAGTGCAGTTTAGTATTGAAAACAAGTGATACCCGACATTCTACGTTTTGGCGATTTCATCGTTCTCTAGTGACGTTATACAGAGTACTATACATATTAATTTTTATTTTAGAAGTAAACATGAATCGCCAAGTCCACCATCAACGACGGTGCTACAGCGTAGAATAGATTTCAAAGAGAAGATAAGTGATACGAGTCTCTTTGCGGAACTAGTTAAGGATAAGCATAAAAGAGCTAAGGTATGCCATTTTAATGCTTTTTTTTTTAAATATGTTTTAAATATATTGACATCTTCACGCTTAGTTTTATTGAAGGATAAAATCAAAAATCTGGAGAAGAGAATCAGATGTAACTTGACTTCAGTTTAAATTTGTTACATGTTGAGAGGCAGAGCTCAACTTGCTTGTATTGCTAGATTGGGTGAGTCTTTACCTCCACCACTCAACAAGCAATGTGTTCATAATTAAGCAGAAAGTGAAAGAACCAAGTGTCTTTAAGTTAGGTTCCCTGTGCCTACAATACTATTTCATTGTGTTCTAACTTTTGTTATTAGCATAAATTCAATGTAAAAACTTTTGTGTTTGATTTTTCTCATATTTAAGAACCAGAGGTGAATATTTTTAATCACTAAAGCTAAAATGAAACTATAATTTTAATTTGTATTTTATCAGAAACTACAAGAAATATTGGAACAAAAGGAAGAGTCGCAAGGTGCTGCTTCAAGCAACGCCTCCATTTCCAATATACCTGATCATCTCACCATCGACGAGCTGTCTAATGCGACTGCTGATAGTTTAACTCAGGTAACAAATATTTGCATGCCTTTATCTATACTTAAAAAAAAAAGATCCAACACGATGATTGATAAGGTACTTTTAGAATTGAATGCCTTACAGTTGTAAAAGTAACTATCTAAAATATTCTGCCTCACGATATCGGGATATTATTTTTACTTTCACTCTGTGTCAAGCACATTGCAGGGTAGGTGTATGATCAAAATAAAGTTAAACATCCAAATGTTAAAACTTAATTTATGGAGAATTAAGAAAACAAATCTTTTTAAAATATGTTTTTTTCTTTTTACAATATTTTACATAAAATAATTAAGCTTTATTGGCATAACATCAACATTCACAAATTCATAAATCTTATAGAATTCCAAAGAAAACGGCGACAACTGCATCAAGACTGACATAATAGACATACCGATGCCCGTGCCCCCTGCCGAACCGGAACAACCGGTACAACCAGAATTGGAAGAACAACCACAACCGCAACCACAACCACCACTGCCACAATCGCAACCGCCAAAACCAGATGAAACCACACCAACTGCTAATGGAGACGTTACGGAGAGTAATAGTGAGGTGAGATTAGATTGTTTAGTGGATAATTTTTTATTTAGATAATTTAGAAATTATTGCATAACATTGTAACATTTCAAGCAGTTTTACAAAACAACAACACCTTTTATTTTTTATTGTTATTACAATTATTATTTATCTAGTATCTAGTAATTATAATAGTTTTATCGATTATTATTGATAAAACATCAAAATAAATCGAGGCCAGTCATGGCGCAGAAGCACAAAGTGTGACTGTAATACCAACTAGCTGTGGGTCGAACCCACACTCGAGGAGATGAAATATTTATTAAAATTTTTATTGCCATTTCTTCCCTCTGGTGTCGAGGTAACGCGTATCGTTGAGTTCCGCCACTCA
>FAPJ01015920.1:9456-19590 GCA_001485985.1 Heliconius ethilla aerotome | reverse complement strand
GATGAGAACCTATGGCTTAGTTGATCAGAGTGCTTAAACCATAAGGCGCAAGTTCAAATCCCACTATTCATAATAAAATTTTCATGTTTTCTAAAAAGTATATACAAATAATTAAAATTTCAAATCTTTCCGAGTAAGGTTCATCCATCCCTTGATAATGAAGATAACTCGACATTTAATTTGTTATACCAAATCGCTTCCGTGGCCTTGGCAGAAAAATTAAAAACGCAACGATTTCCCGAATTTGCTATTTCTTTTTGCGAATAAATTATTTTCCCGTTGCAAATCGTAACGAACTGTCTACAAAATTGGCTGGTTAATTAACGTTAAAAATAGCCTTTGGTTTTTTGTAAATTTGTTTAAAATTTGCCAAGTTAAATCATTTGGAACCTCCCTGTATGGTGCGACGGCCGTGGGTTCCCAATTGAGTAATAAATTGTTTTCATTTCCTCGCTATAATAACGCGCGCGCATGACAAAGCGCAGTGTAGACTTCTGCCACTCATCACAATGTCACAATATCCCATAAATTGGTCGTAAAGTTGGGAATGGAGTATCTTAATACCAGTTTTCTTCTGGCTGCCATGCTACATGCGAAGAACAGAGTAAAAATAAACTACTGGTCATTAGTTACTAACTTCTCACTAAATTTAAATACTAGCTGTATTTTATATTGGTTTCACTTCAAAAAGCTAACCACACATTTACATACCTACAAATTATATTTCTACTACAAAGATATATTTATAAGAAAAATAAACGATCATAGCGTATCTTTAATTAATCGCTTTTGATAAAAATTAAACGGCACACGTGTCGTTTCACATCGCCTCTGTTATTGCCTGAGCTGGAACTTCCACTTAAATGGCAGCTACGGTTTCTAGGGGGTGTAATTACATTGCTATTCTTGCTTTGTATAGATGTACAGTAATTTGCATATTTTTTTTATAATATTGTTAATTGTTTGAGAGTTGAAACATTTTATGTTTTTAGACAATAATTCTGCCATCCAACATTCAATGAATTCTGCGGAAAGTAAGGAACGGAGGTGTCTTAATAGGAATGGAGTGTCTTAATGGTATGTTTTTGGGGTTCCTTCTGCTTGCAGGGTGACAGTTCCCGCACATAGAATATGAAATTAGAAATTTCAATTAAGGAATGATTCTTAAATGTGTTAATTCTTATATTGTGCCGGCTTGGTAAAAGAAAGAACAGGTAAAAGAAAAGCAGAGTCTTAACGCTTAGTTTTTCTCTAAAAACTAAAAATATTATATAAATTACAATACAATAACCTTTCTATGTATATAGTCGTATTGTATAATATTTTCTTATGAGGCGGAAGAAAAGCAAGGGTAAGCGAGGCAAAGCGATAAAAGTAAAACAAGAAAACGAAGAAGAATCTCCTGGATGGCATATATGGAGAGGTTGATGATAATGAACGAGGCGAAAAAAATATGCAGAGGCCGCGTGTTTATCGCTTCGTTACCTTTGGCTGCCTCGCTAAGGATAATGTGTGAAGCTATAAAAAAATCGCACGAAAAAATAATAGTGACCCATCACTCTGTCCTTCAATTCAATATTTCATAACATTCCAAAATGACCTCTATACCTAATCTCCACCAATTTCCATACAAAACCTACATAGTTTAATAAAGCAAAATAATAGAACAAAAGACAAAATCGTGAGTTGAATCGAACGCGATCGGGTGAACGACCCAATAATTCACACATTACAACAATCAACAAGAACATAAAACATTTAATTCACAAATATAATGGTTTCCCATTGTACGAAATCATCGAATGCCCGTAGAAAAATCACCCTTATTCCTTTTGTAAAAGTGCTAAAATTGTATAATTTAGGTATACAATGCTACCGAAAAAAAGACATAAATCAAGGGAAATTAAATTATGCACCGTGAGCAGAGCGATACATATAAAATCGCTTATTCCTTACAAAATAGTAGGGTGTGGTTCGGTTGAACGCGTTCGATGTTATTGGTAATTACTATGTATGTTGTACGTTTGTATGTTAAATATTTAGTATTAAATTAATTAATAGTCGTACTCATAAACATTTGCGTTTTGGGTGATTCTTACAGAGGTGAGTAATTTTGTTAGTAGTCTATTTATTTTAGCTTCAGACTGTGTCCCGTATATAGCAGTGTAAGCACAAGGAACGTAATGTTCAAACACTCCATTCGCCCAACTTTCAAAATTGGCGTGAGTGATGGAACGAATTAACTCAATACCAAGTTTTATCTTCCATATCGTGGAAATGGAAATAAATTATTTTAATATATAAACCTCTTCCGTTTCTAAGATATGTAGCTAACACGCAACTTTGTCAAAGAGTTTAGGGAGGAGGAGGAGGAGTTTAGGGAGTGTATGGGATGGGGATGGGAGTATATTTTTCGAAAATCTTATGGGAACAGGAACAACGGGATATTTCATTTGATGAATTACTGTATTAGAGTCCACGCAAACAAAGTTGCGGGCGACGACTAGTCATTTATAAAATGTAAGAAATTTATTCAAACAAATTGTAACTAAGTGAACACCATCGTGTTCACTGCACCCATACAATAGTTCGCGTGTTACTATTTAATAAATACATTAACGTGAATAGCTCTACATGCACTTCCTGTTTTTTCGGTAATCGAACCCACTGCTGTCGGGAACCACGATATTATCTAATGATAAAATAATATTATCGTAGGTTATTAAAAAGTCAATTTATAGTTGTAATTAAATTTTACCTTATTTGTACGTTTTATATTTTATCTCTTGTCCGATCTATTTCCGTCCATTTTAGTATGGTTTGTTGATTCGCTGATGTTAGATGATAGATTGGCAAACTGATTTCTATTTTTAAATTGCTAGTAAAAAAATTGGTTCACAGCACTTTTACTATATAGCAGCAAAGAGCCCAGTTAAGACACTCCGTTCCACACGCACCGCCTAATTTTTGAGTCATTGAAACGTATTTTTACGTTAGAATTTTTTTGTACATAGCATAGTGGGCCGAGGGAACCCGGAAACTTAGTGTTAAGACACGTTCGTTTCCATTAAATTAATTTATTCGAATGGGAACCGAAACCAAAACCTGTCGCGTTTATAGTCGCACGCTCGTTTGCCCTGGCTTCATATATAAAAACACAGATTTCAGAATGCACTACCCAAACTAAAATAACACCATCAAAATATACCTTTAACACAGAAAATCTTATAAATCCCAAAAAAACAAATACAAAAAAGGGCGAATCTAGCCGAGCTGAGCTGTCGTAATTAAAAAGCACGAAATCACCGCAGCCGGGAGACCTCATTTCGCTGCTGAAAAATATTTTTAAGGTGCGATTTTAAAAAGGTTTGCTATTAAAAGTCCTAAAAATGTCTCTATTACAGGTTCGTTCAAGGAGCAGACGTACGTAGACTAAGTGATTAAAATCGTGTCGCCGAGCCGAAACAAAGCGGACGGTGTTCCAATGAATTTAAATGGGGTAGCTGACGCTGGTGACGCTGGATGAATGGGTGCATCGTGTCTTCGCGAGGTGTGTTTTGACTGGCAGCTTTTTTTGTATGTATATTTGTGTAATATTCTTATAGCATATACAATTTTTTATAGCTATATGCTGTATCCCATACGTAGTAGGGTTGTCAGAGGGAACCTAGTATAAAGACACTTCGTCCTTATCAAGACAGTTCCGTTTAACAATTTTCGCCGAATTTTGGAGGCATTGCGTGTTTAGTGGTCGAATTCTAAGCCGCGCTTTGCCTCGTTATCAGAGCGAGCGAAAATAATAAATATTTCATTTCCTTGAATAGGAACCGTTCAACACCAAGGTGCGTACGTTATAAAATGGACCATCTCGCTACATATTGTGCTATATCTATTTTATATCACAGAAATTGACAATAGTTAAATATATAAAATATAAAGTTATTTACTTTGACAATGTACACGCGGCCTTACAAGTCCACCCTCTTAGCGACCTTTTCAACGCGGCAGGAAATGTTTGTAGCTCCAGAGCCTCGCGTTGATCAGCTACATGCAAATGCTGTGGGTTTTTCACGCTCGAGGCGCAATTAGGTGTCTTTTCGTCTAAAACTTTAATATTTTATATGTATTTTATATTTTGGAAATTTTTGATTTTCTTTTTAACTTGACGCTGTATTTATTCCGCATCTAGCAGGGAAGGCAGATGGAATATAGTGTTAAGACACTCCGTTACTAAGCACCACTCAAATTTTAAGGCACAATGTGTTAAGTGGCGAAACTCAAGCCAAGCGTTCTCTTGTTTCGTCCAAGTTGGAATTGAACTCATAACTGTCACCTTTACAGTCAGTCGCTATGCTGCTGAGACACAACTGTACATAGTATATAAATGAAGTAGCAAAAAATGAAATGTTTTAACATTTAATTCCTTCCTATGAATTATCTAATTACTTTTTAAATTGTTTATATTTTATTTCTAATGTATTTATTCCTTTTAGATATACAATTATATATATACGTATGTTTTTATCTAAACTATAATTAGAAAAATTTTCAATACTTTGTTCTATAAAGAGTCTATAGAGCATAATGAGAAGCAGGTATAATACAAAGAAGACGATAAAATAATTTCTAACGAATGCATAGAGAGGTTATCCAATTAGAGGCAGTACACTCGAATAATAATGATTTATGCGTACATACATACATATTGATTAAAGAACACTCCATAGAAAACAGAATCTGAGTTTTTTCTAGAAATGTTGTTGTTTTTTGTTTAGTGACGCTGTTGAGGCCAGTCGTGGCGTAGGAGCAGAAGCATGAATTCAGTGTAAAGTGGGTGTCCTAATGGTACTAGGTTCCAAGGTTCTCTCTACCTACCCTGCTATGTGCGGAAAATAGCGTGAAGTTAGCGTCTGAAATAGAAATAAATAACTAAGAATTATGTTTGACACATGACGCAATCTAATTACCGGAGGTAATTGTGACCGCAGGCACAATGTGTTACAAAGAAACGATTGACGTAATAAAATGTAGCCTTCGTTTATTTTTATTTTTTAAGTTTACTTAAAAAATAAATAAACGTAAGCTATATTTTATTTCGTCAATACTATCACACAAAACTTTATCATACTCAGAGTAAGCCTAGTGTATAGATATTCCGATTAACGCTTTTCGCCCGAATTTGAAGCATTACTTATTTAGTAGCGTAACTCAAACCCACGCATTGGCTTATCAGAGCGGAGATATGTAAATAAGACATTTTTCTATTATAATTTTCCTTTTTGTATACATTTTAACTACAATAGAAACTGCCTACGTGTCGTAAGCGCACGCTACATATGTATATAGAATGCATTTCCTCCCCTCAGTCAGTCATTAAATGTTTCACACTACAATCGTATAGCATAATTATGCCTCTCGAGATTAGGGGCCCGTTAGAACGCAAAAAATTAACTGATCATGAAATTGTTTTATATAAAAAAAGGTAAGAAATAAGTGGGTTCGATTCCCACGTAATGAGCTAAAGCGCGGCGTTGAATTCCGCCACTCAACACTTCCAGAATTAGGCTGAAGTGTCTTAATGGCCGAAGTGTTTAATATGTTCCCTTTATCTATCTTGTCACGTGAAGTATAGAGCGTCTGACTATAAACAAGATTAGTACTAATGATCCCAGGCGAAAGGAGTACCTTGGGGAAAGATTATATTTATATTCATTTCCGCTCCAGTACCTACACACAACACGCCGTTAAGTTCCGCCACTCACTACGCAATGTATCGAAAAGTGGGTTCTCTCTGTATTACTACCAAATTAAATGTAAAAAGCAAAAAAAAATCTATTAGTCAAACATTCAGAACCTACAAAGGTATGTAGGTACCAAATACCAACTTTTTTCTAAATAAGCCGAGTGACGTTTAGTATTTTTACCCTTGAAGTGTATAATACACTCTCTAACAAAATTACGCAATTAAGACGCATTACAGCTTAGTAACGAATATAAATAAAAAACGCTAGGATTTGGATAGGAAACGACTGCTCTTTTGCTGCTTTGATATTGGTCTACGTATAAATATAACGAGGCAATCCTGGAACAGGGGCTAATGCGTGCGACTGTAAACGCGACGCTTGTAGGTTCGATTCATATTCGGGGGAATAAAATAATTTATATTATCATTATCTCGTTCTGGTAACGAGACAAAGGGCGGCGTTGAGAAAAAATAAGAATTATAATCGTAGAATTAATGAATAAATAAAAAATAATAAATTTCGTTATTCTCGAACACCGCCAGCCAGCACACGGCGGCCGGAGCACTAATAAAACCCGGTAAATGAAATTCACTTAACACAGCGTCTTCATTAGAGGCGGCTTATTGCTTGAAACACGCTGTAAGTAGATACTTCATCAATTATTTCATTATAATATATTGCAAATGGCGATTTTATGATATCATATTTTAACAATACGATGGTTATTGTCGTTCCCCACTCCGAGGAATGATTATATTTAAATTACTTTTATATCCTCCCGTAGCTAAGTTCGGCGTTAAGTTCCGTCCTTTCAATACGTAATGTTAAGAAAATTGGGCGGCGTATGGAAGAAAAAGAGTCTAAGCACTAGTTCCTTCTGCCTACCCTGGCTATATGCGGGATATAGTGTTACGCTGATAAAATACGGTTTTAGTAAAATATACGGCTGTTCGAATATAATATAAATATTTTAAAACATTAAGTTGGTTTTACACGTGTACACAGGTTGGTGATAGACAGACAGACAGTGAAGTAGGATAGCTCTTAGGGAACAAAAATCTAAAAAACGGGAATAAAAACCTTTGAATTCAACAAGATTGTAACAAAAAGTAATAGAAACAAACAGTATTTAAATAATAGTTTAATTTATTTAAATCGAATGGTATCGCGTGAATGCAAATGCGGTATAATCGCGTAAGCGCATAGGCTTCTACTGAAGCCGATTAAAACGTGCTAATTGATGTGACAAGTTCAATGTGTCGTTGTATGGGCTCGTGCTGAATACAATTTGTATGTAATGTTAGCTTTGATGGACCGAGACCACCGAAATTATATATAATAGCGGCAAAGCAGGGTAGGCTCAGAGGAAGCTAGCTTACCTCCCTACGAAACTTACGCTTTTCGACTAAATTGCAGTCACAAAAGAGTGACAAATAAAGTCCCCCAAAAGTAATCGTCCCCACGAGTCAAGATTACGATCTTGACTCTCTACTTTTATTAAATCATTTCTTTATTTAATTAATAACTTTTAATCACTACATAATTAAAAAACAAAGGTCCACCACGCAAACATTTTAAAATGCAACAATTTCAAAATACACTTAGTCAGTTTGCTGAAAGTAATAAAACGATCGTAAAACACTTATTATACTACAGTACGTACATACTTACTTTTGTATATATGGATATAGTTATATATAGTGGAAACAGGTCAAACTTTTTAAATAGCTCGCTCTAAAATGTATTTATTTACACCACTTGTATACAAAAACACAGTTTCGTTACTAATTACATGAAGTTTATATGATCGTATTAATTAAAATATTTCGCAATTTTCTAGTTAACAAACTGAAATTTTGCGTTGGGAATGCTCTTCGTTCATGTTATATGAGTTAATGTAGTTACAGGTTGCATTGAGAAATGTTATCTTTTAAGTATATGTGTATATTGTAGTAAGTCATGTAGTAAGTAATTAACGTTATAACACTGCTTATATCGATTGAATATAAACATTATTAAAAGTATATATTAATAGAATATTTCCTTAAGCATTTTTATTAGCTGGATACAGCTAGCAGATAGAACAGAAAGTATAGGGAAACTAGTGTTGAGACACTAATTATTACAAATTTAATTGTATTTTCTTTGTGCAATAAAGTGTTTTTGATTGATTGATTGACACTCCATTTTCATAGACACTTCCATTTCTGACTTTTTATTCGTTTTCAAAAAAAAGTAAACATTAAAAAGATCTTACTAATTCCTCCTTTAATAGCCTCCCATTCGCTAATGCCAATGTCCAATGCCCATATATGGTATATAATTGTAGAGCAGAACAAACAGAGATATCCCAACACGGGTGCATGCGTCTGAGTCACGTCCGCAAACAGACGGCCAGTACTATTTGTTTTGGAACTATGCCTCGCTATCTTGTTCGATCAAGGGCCGAAAGCTATAGGTTTTGTGTGACTTTGGGATCTTGAGATTAATATGTGTAGGTACACATATTAATTTAGAGGTTATTACATGTTTATATTTTTTTAGTTTCACCCATTATCCTACATGTAGCAGGGAAGGCAGATAGAACCTAATGTTAAGATTCTTGTTAATGTATGAAGAATAGTATACTATACTGTTGAAAAATATCATGATTATAGTCTATAATTGAGGCCAGTCGTGGCACGTCGTGGTTGTAAGTTCTATTCCCATTAATATTTTCATTTCTTAGTTTTGGTAACGAGGCAAAGCGCAGTGTTGACTTATGTCACTCAACACACAATGTTTTCCTAGGTTCCCTCTGCCTACCCTGCCGTACGGGATACAGGTGATGCGAAAAATATTTTTTATTACTATATTAAGCTTACCTTACTATGTATTGTTACGTAAGGTTGTTTGTTGCTCTTGACATAATATGAACAATTCACTGTGAATTACCTATTATATTATATATTAGTTATATAGCCAAATATTTTAAATATGTAAGTATTATACGCAATAACTAAATACAAAAAAACATGAAAATTAAACTTATTATTTTAACAATTACTATTTTAGCATATCCAATTTATTATTTTATTACTCAATTGGATGACGGAACCTAACGACATATTGTGTTTAATCAGACTGGAAAGATAATTTACACAACAAATATAAATATTTAAACAGCGAGAACTGAAACTACTACCACCCCGTATAAAAAAAAGAAAGAGAGAGACGTTTTGATTGCTCCACGACGGTGTTTCCACAATTTTCACATACAATTTTACCTTACAGCCAGACGTAATCTGTATTAGCGGTATTAATGAAGAAAATAAGTACTTAAAATAACAGCCTATCTATGTCTCTCTTTGGGGGAAGGCCTCTTCACTTAATTGCGAAGGATCCGAAGCTTAAAGCTCAGTAGGTAGGTACGTACTGTAGAGTGTGTATCTCCACGCTGTAAGCCATTACCGTTAAGATGAAATGGAGACAAAAACACTTGAAAATGTTTGGGACTATACCAGATTTTGCGATGTATTTGTATTTTGCAATTCATTATACTCTAATTATTGTGGGGAACAGAAGTGTTGTCTTGGGAACGGAGTGTCTTAATACTAGATTCCCAGGTTCCCTCTATCTACTCTGTGCTGTGAAAGGTACAGCGTGAAGCTAAAAAAAGATTTATCGTTCGTAAGGTCGTCATGGTTCAGAGATTTTTTTTGAATATAAACGCAAGTCAGTTATAAAGGTGAAATCTACACAACGGGATGTTTTACGGTGGACAGAGAAACCTAGCGTTAAGCCACTCTCCTCTATATTTTCGAGACATGTCGTTTTAAATGCGGCACTCAACGCCGCACCTCATACACTAGTATTGTTGTATTATATAGTCAAACTGTCTTTCCCACGTCCCTAATTGAATGCTTAAAAATTAAGTTCGCCTAAGAGTTTCTGTACATGTTAAAATGTCTGATTAGAAGCATATAGAAATAATTTCCTAACTCTAAAACTGTACATTCCAACTCTAAAACTCTAAGTCCCAGCCATGACACACAGACCGCAAGAACGTGTCGCGAAACTACTCGTATATTAAATCATTGAGCATCCGCGAAGCCTTGTACTATCCGATACCAACACCGGTTTAATTTCGAACGGTGAAGCCGCAGAACTGTAGGAAAGAGGTACGACTATATGCAAGTACTACACTACGTACACTACTATAGGTGTAGGAGAGTGATATTGATTTTAGACATGCAATTTTGAGTTTAAAGTTGTTTTCTTAGGGTTTTTGAGTTATTTGTAGAGTTTATAAGTGGAGTGGTCATTTTTACAGCAGAATGAAGAAAAAAAAATGAAATTCTTTATGTCGCCCTATGATATAACATGGTAATATAACCAAATCCAGATATGT
>FAPJ01015910.1:3943-15402 GCA_001485985.1 Heliconius ethilla aerotome | reverse complement strand
TCTGCTGTCGAGGCAAAGCGCGGCTTTGAGTTCTGCCACTCAACACGAAAGGAAAGCAATACGAAACGAAAGAAACTTTCTGCCTTTCTGGAAGCATCCAGAAAGGCAGAAAGTGGGGAACGGAGTGTCTTAACACTAGGTTTCCTCTGCCTACCCTGCTGTGTGCGGGATACAGCGTGAAGCTGATACTATAATATTACTAATTAAAAAGTGAAAGATGAAAATTTTATATATTTTAGTTATAATCAAACAAACATTATTATAATCCTTTCTTTTCATTTGACTAATAAACATTTGTCAGTTTATTTGTCTGTTTGTAAACGCTAATCTCCGGATCTACTAGACGGATTTGAATGCAACTTCTTTGGTTGTGTAGCTATTAAGTCTAGGCAACATCTAGGCTATATTTTATTTTGAAAATCTGGATACCTAACGTGGAACTTTAACAGTCTGTCTAAACTATAAGAAATATAAATATACTGCCTTGATAATAAAAATGAAGATCTTGAGCAACTCATATGGAACTCTAACAGCCCAGCTACACCGTAAGAGATATTAGGCTTAGGAGAAATTAGGTTTTTATTCTGACCTAATAATTTAAAATAACTTAAGCTAGAAGTACCTCCACGCGGTGCAGGCGGTAACAGTTCAGGTCTATTTTATAATGATAGGTATATTATTGTAGAATTTGCCTCGCCCCTGAAGAATATGTACGATGTTCAGAGGACGCTCTTGCATCCTTGCATTAACACAATTCTTTTCTAGTTTTTTTCACCTATATCTACCCTCTTTTACAGGAGTTCGCTTGCTGTATAATAAATAATTAGCTTCACATATCAATGCTCAATGTATATTATTATAAATATTAAGTATCAACATTGGTCGTTATTCTAATTCAAAACAATCAATAAAAACATATTAGAAGTCATTATAATTGTCAGTCAATTCTGTTTATGAAATGAATAATCATGTAGTTCAAGCAGGCGAAGCCGCGGGCGGTCTGCTAGTAATTAATAAATGGGATAGTGAAGAATAAAAATATATTCTAAATCTCATTCCAGATTATACTTAAACGATAAGGAACTAAATATAGTATCGTACTCCCTACTCCTGCCAGTGTTGGAATATCAAACTGCCGTAATGAGAGGTGACTTTGAGACGGCCGACCGAGTGCTGCCCACAGTGCCTCACGATCACAGGACTAGAGTGGCACATTTTCTGGAAAAACAGGTAAACATTCTCAGAATTGGAATAAAATCAATTGTAATTAACAACTTATTGTGTTATTGGTTTATTTATTAATATTTTATAGATAATTTCATAGATTATTGTAAGTAGTGTGTGTAATTTTTTTCGTCTAATGTATAAATGGATATGAAGGTACGACCTTTGGTTTTAATTGAAAGATCTTAGTTATTTAAGTTATATGTTGAATATTGTCGTTCTTTCAAGTTATGATGTTCCAAGATCCAAAATAAGTTTATTTTATAATGCAATTCTGATGATGGTGTATGTATGTCCAGTATGTAAATAAATATATTTAAATATAATTTATTATATATTAAAGCCTTATTCATTTACATTAAATTATAAGTAATACTTTACTCGTAGCTGTACCTGCACTTTTCGGGCCATATCACTCAACAATTGTCTCTCAACTATTATTGTTCACTTCTTCTTTTTTTTTATTATTGTATGTTTAAATTATTACATATTATTTATAAACATCATTATTAATAACTTATAATATATATTCAAATATATCTCTAACAGGGCTTCAAACAACAAGCTCTCGCGGTATCAACGGAACCGGAACATCAATTCGAGTTAGCTCTGTCCCTTGGAGAACTTTCTAGAGCCAAGCAATTGGCTGAGGAGGCCGCCATAGCCGAGGGTGTCTCCAGGTCCTCATCAGCGAGGTGGTCGAGGCTAGGAGCAGCTGCCGCCATTGCGGCTGATACGGATTTAACGAAAATATGTTATTATAACGCAAGAGATTTTAGTGCCCTGTTGCTGTTCGCTGTTAGTACAGGTTCGTTTATTTGGTTTTTTTTTTAAATATTTAGTCTATTGTCATTTGCCTTTGGTTTAAGTTGATGATATGTACAGCTCTGCAAAAAATTAGAATTTAGAACTAAATGATACAATGAATAATTATAATATTATATCAAAATAGTGTGTTAAAAGCACTTACTTAAAAGAGTTCTTACAAGAAATAGCCTAACTCTAATTAATATAGCTCTTTAACTTTTTTATTTCTTCACACCATTCCATATTATAAATTAAAATCCCATACAATTAAAAGACTGTTCAATCTAACTATATTTATATCTTTCAGGCGATAAAGAACTCCTACAAGAAGTAGCGAGAATGTCAGCGGAAGAAGAGGAAGACAATATAGCGTTTGCTGCCTACTTCACATTGAACGACTTGGAGGGATGCTTGGATTTACTTATTAAACGTAACAAATTGCCTGAAGCTGCTTTCTTTGCTAGGTACATATATTATTACTTTAGAAAACAAAAAAAATATATATTGATACTTTGATTCCCAATGATGTTGGTAGATAGTAGTATATGTAACTGTATATTTAAGATAATAATAATATATTATTTTTAATAAGTGGTCTGCGAAAAGTAATATAACATTTCCGGTATACCTTGTAAAGTAGTAAGTCCGGTATACCTTGTAATTGGTTCACAAATTAAGATATAGATAGCTTCTTGTATAATACTGACAATACTGACATTTTTATGCGAATTATTATAAATGACTTTTAATTCATAAGTGCTTCTAACTAGCCTATGAGAATAAAGAATCTGTTTTTGATTCCATTGAAGCTATTAAAATGCAGTTCAATTGATGAACTCACAGTGATTGTTTTAATGTTCAACTAATGAAATATATTTCATTTTTAATTTCATTCATTCCTCCAATATTCAAAGTTAGTTATCTAATAAATATTTTTCGATATCAAGATAACCAATGAAAATTAATATTTTTTTTACATTCATTCATTTAAAAGAGTACAAGAGTGCTTTCTAACAAGTGTTTATTTACACTCAGTTTAATATATTATTTACATAGTCTTAATATAAAAAAATATATTTAAAAAATGTTAATAAAAATAGTTTTATATAATAATATTTATTCTTCCACAGATCATACATTCCATCTAAAATGAGTGAAGTGGTAAAATTATGGCGGGAGTCAGTGGTGGTTACAAACAAAAAGTCTGGACAGTCCCTAGCCGACCCGACACAGTATGAGAATTTGTTCTCTGAGTTTAATGTAAGTTCAACTATAATTGTTTTTCTTAATTATAGCTTCATACCAGTATCCAGCTCGAAGCAGGGTAGG
Source organism: Heliconius ethilla aerotome (assembly GCA_001485985.1). NCBI lineage: Eukaryota > Metazoa > Arthropoda > Insecta > Lepidoptera > Nymphalidae > Heliconius > Heliconius ethilla. Next base: position 12,042 of record FAPJ01015910.1, on the reverse strand, counting down.
CAGACACTTGGGAACCTAGTGTTAAGACGAATTCTAGAGACATTGCGTGTTGAGTGGTGGAACTCAACGCCGCGTTTTAATTCAACAAAAGAGCTAAGAAATGAAAATATAAACTTAAATAAATATTTGATTTCCACTAGTGGGGATTAAATCCACAACCTCTGCGACATAATTGTAGATCACTCTCTTGTAGACACTCGGACATATCAATTTGCCATAATTTGACCACATTTTATTGTCTATCTAAATGAATCAAACTATATATCCATATCTTTACAGGAATCTCTACAATTAGAGAAATTTCAACGCGACTTCGCCTACACCAACAATTCACTACTAGAGAACCTTCCAGAAGATTCCAAATTGTGCAATGTCAATCGAGATTTGGCACAGGAGAAAGTAGAAGCGGAAGCCAGAGGCTCGTGGCAAATGGACATTCCTAGGTAATAACAAGAACTAGCGACCCGTTCGCGGCTTCGCCCGCTCTAACTACATAATTTACTAATCTGCACTACTTTTGTTTTCTAAGAATTATAATATCATTTTAAAAACACGAACAATATTTAAATCAATAGTTATATTAAAAAGTAAACTTTCAGCCAAATCAATAAATCAATTTTGTCAAACAACATTCTTTAAAAATTGTATAACATTTTTATTTATAAACCGATTGCAATAAAACAAATACTTTTATAATAATAACGTTAAGGAAAGCTTGCCAAAATATATTAGTGAAAACTGCAATTAAGTTGATAAAGCCGATTTTGAGATTAGCGTGAACAAACACACATACAAACATTTTAAAAACCATTTTTTGCTTCTATTACATTATTAAAAGTTACGAATAACTTTTTTTCTTATATATCTTTATCGATCCGTTACGATTTACGTTTAAATAAGAAATAACTTTTTCTTTTATAGTATTATAGGGTAGTGGGTTTTATGTTAAATGGCGGGGTTTAAATAATAGCATTGACATTGGAAAAGAGCAACTGTTGAGTTTCTTGCCGGCTCTCCTCAGCAGAACTGCCTTCCAAAACGGTGGAAGCTTTTTTGTTTATATGTTCATTTGATGAATAAAAAGTGCTTATAAAGTTATTGGAATAAAGAATATTTTTAATTAGAATTTGGAAACCAATGGTTAAATTTTATTACTGTTATAAATAATAAATAAACACTTTTATTTTATTTGTACAATAGATAAGTTAATATCTAAATAATATCTTTAATTACAGTACATCGGACAGAATACCAGACGTCCAACCAGCAACAGTGGTGCTGGAGAGCAAACGTAAAAATTCCTTAGATATTATGAACGAGATAGAACGCGAGATAAATGATATGGTATTGGAGGATAACTGTAATGACCTGGTTAGTTTCACAATATTTGGTTATTATGATTAAAATGTACTTAAGCTAACTATAATTGGATATTTAGTAGTATATAATAGTGTGGCTGTAACGCGACTGTTATGGGTTCGATTCCTATTCTGGGGAATGAGTTATTATTTATGACATTTTTCATTTTCTTCACTCTTGTATCAATGCAAAAGCGTGGTGTTGAATTTTTTCCCTTAACACATAATGCCTTGAAAATTCGGTGGAAGATAGGGAGTGAAGTGTCTTAAAACTAGGTTCCCTCTGTTTACACTGCTATATGCTGACATAGCGTGATACCGAAATAAATAACATAACTAAGTTGGGTGGAGGTGTCGACAAAAACTGTAAATATAGTACAGTAAAAAATTGACACCCTAAAAATGAGTGTATTAATTTGAAAGCATAGGCACAGGCATAAAACCGCGGCGTTTGGTTACGATATTCTCTGGCTTTATTTCATATTTCACGTTTTTGTTAGTATTATATTTTTGTTGTTTTAGAATAGAATAAGCAAATAAAAATATCTGATCACTATAGATATTTTTATTTGCGTATTCTGAATTATTGTTATTTTTCTTTCATAATTTTCACTTCAGTTCCTCTTTGTTTTTCTTGTTGTTTAAATTAAGCCCAACAATTTGACATAATTATATAAAGGTTATAAAAAAAATATATAGAAAATTCTAAGATAATTTTTAGACTAGTTTACAATATATTATTAATTTGTTTTTGTTTCCAGGATTTGTCGGACGATGCAGATCTAATCGACTAATGCTTAGTGGCTAAGTGTAATTTAATTTTTTTTTTATTTTATAATATTATTATGATTATACTGTGTGTATTTACTAAAGTGCTTGCATGTTTTAGTATAGTATACATATTATTTCGATATTCCACGTTTATTTAATTCACCATTCTATTCACGTCCTAATTGTCTATTTTATGAAGAAACGATGACATTGTGCGGCTATTTTGTATTTTTTATTATTAATATAGAATTATAGAATACATTTTTTAATATGGTTAATATATTTTGAAATATGACTAATGTTTTGAAATATGATGAATTTGTATTATGAGATTAGAATTTCAATGGAATTGCGTAAATATATCTCGAAATTATTTATGCACTTTTTTGTCTTTATTTAAAGGACTTGTCACACAAGAAGTAACATGTCAACCACTGTACATTATTCACCATATCTATATTAAAACTTAAACACTGACATTGACATTTATATACTTTAGAAAGACCTATGTTAAAATAAAAATAAATTTGATAAATAAAAATTATAAGTATATTATGATTTTTAAAATTATAATTTAATTATAAATATATTTTGTATTGTTAATGACATTAAAATGTATTTATAATACATTATAGAAAAAATAACAAAATATATTCTACAAATATTTCATTGTTTTATCTCCACTTTATCATTAAAAATACATATTTTTTTTAATGTACATTAAATACTCCTCTCTGAATAATAATGATCATTACAACTTTTATGTGTATTTTATCAAAGTTGTAAAATGCTCCCTTTGACTGCCCTTTTGTTTTCTCTTTCGTATTTTATTAATAATCTGTGACTTTAATAAAATATTATTTTGCTATCAGATCACGTCTTCCAATAACTTTTGTTGATTTTTTTATATAACTTACAATATTAATTTATTATTATATAATTTAATGATGACATGTTCTCTTTTATTTTAAATTTGTGTGAAAATACACAAAATAACAACAGCTTAAGGTTTATGAGGGGAACGGAGTGTCTTAACGCTAGGTTCCCTCTGCCTACCCTGCTGTGTGCTGTAGGATACAGCGTGAAGCTGATTTTAAGGTTTATTTTGTGATAGTATGTAAATTGAAATGCTATTTATTATTCACGAAAAAGCTTTAATTGGTCTAATCACGACGAAAATTATCATTCAATAAACATTGACACTTTATAGCAATAAATAAAAACTAACATATATTTAAATAATTTATTAATATTTACATGTTAATGGTTAAATTAATATTTAGTAAGAATAAAATTATTCGTATGGATATATCGTATTTATTTTGGTTATAAAAATACATTTTTATGAGCCCATAATTTCAAACTTTTTATATTTATTGGTGGTTATGATTTCAAAAATATTTTTTTATAACTAAGCTTTATGAAATTTATCCGTAACTCAAGGGTTATAATATAACGGTATTCGAAACAAGAGAACACAATACCAATTTCTTTATAAGTAGAAGAAGTATTTTAATTTTACGCGGCGAATAATATATAAAAATATAAATTTAAATTTTCATACTTATTAGTATTATTCTTTCTCTTATAATTCTATGAAATTCTGATTTATTTGAATCATTGTATAAAATTTACGAGTGCCGCACAAGTATTCTAATCTTATTAAATGACAGTTAGGTAGTATAGTATATTCAAATTGTTTTATATAAGACAGTCACAGTCAGTGCAAAAGGTCTATGACAAGTTTTTTAAAAAAATAAAAAAAATTGATGCCTACAAATTTTGGTGAGAAATGTAAGTTTTTTTTATTAAATAAACTTTTATGTAAAACGGCCTAAATAAACGATGGGCGAAACGATAGATGTTATATAATAAAAGATTAACCACCTGCATAGACCAATTTTTCACTGACTAGTCGAATGTGCAAAATAGCGTTTGTATACAAAACTCGTTATAGGGTGTGTTCTCGCAGTTTATTTATTTTTTTATTAAGAAAAATAATAATTCAAAATATTTTCTATCTTACATCCATTACATGAACCAAAAATTTACACCCAATTTGTCATCCATGATATATACTTAATAAATATTTTCATAAATTATTATACGAGTATAGTACTAAGATATTGCCCTCACTAAACGAATGATACTGTAATTACATTTTCATATAATAGATATATTTTTAGTATTACCACATTTGCATTCTTGCATGAAAATTGCAGTAGTGTGTAATTGCACCTGCTTAGTTTGTTCGAAGGATCGTTGCAGGTGTTAACTTATGTGAATAATTAAATCAAATGTTTGTTAATATATTTTATATGAGATTCGTAAGTTTTTCATGTTAATCATTAGTCGATTCGTTTTAGGATTTAATGTTGCACTCAGATTAATGGTAATCAGATTGAATTAGCACTTAACTAATATTAAATCATTATATTTCTACGAATTTTTAAAGTTTGAATATAAATTAAATGCCAATTTGCATCTTTGAATGCGACTGCTAGTAGTGCTATTAAACTGAATGCCTTGCAAAAATCGTTCACATTTTATATATTTTTATTACAATAAATCGGAATAATCATGTTTCTTAACTTTTATGGTCGTATCCAGTATAAATATGTTCGTTTTCTTGAATAATAATAGTATGTAGGTTGATATCAGTAAAATTAGCTCATAACTAATCATGTATTAAATTAAAATGATATATACATATAAATAAATCAAAATTGTTTACTATAGCTAGAAGTATACATATATGGTTATACATAACTACAACTCGAGAACACATTTCCTTGATTTCTCGCGTATCGTTGAGAATTAAAATGAAATTTTCTGTGAAAATAACATTTGTAATCCATTAATATATAAGGCTATCCGTACATTGGACGTGTACTCATATGTAACAGTAGCTAACCTAACCTAAATTTTCTTCGTATTACTTCGTACGCACGTCTTCGTAAGCTTTCAGACGTTTTCGTGTGGACAAAATTAATTAGCACTTAAAGCAAATTAAACATTAATCTATGTCTCCTAATAGTAGTTAAAATAGATTTATAGTTACCTTGAGTAAATATCTACAAAAAAAACTACTTTATTCTATAAGTACCGTTACAAGAATACACGTCTAACTTGCGGATATCCTAATGGTGTGTTAAATAATCTTAAACGCTCAGCTGGGAACTGAACGCGCTACTGTTATAATAGCTAATACTAGTTACCTCTGTTGCGAATCTATAGTATGCTATTCATATGTAAGTAGAATGGAGATGTAAAATTATTGTAATTATCTATATAATAAACAGATTAAAAATTGAATGGTTGGTTTTAGTAGATACCTAAGTTTTTTTATTGATAACTTCTATTTTGCTTCAGCTACCTTTCAACGCGAATTAATATGGATTTATATAACAAGCAGTATTACTAATACGTTTTGTTAATACAGTGCCGCGTGCAGGTTCGAATCCCATTCGTGAAAATATATTTAAAAATATATTATGCAACATTGCACTGTGTTTTAGCGTTTCTATACGCCATGAAATTATCTTCTATACTCTCTGTACTCTGTACTCTGTAATCTGTATAGAAAATAATTTTCTATTTTTTTATATATATATTTATTTATTTTTCCAAAGTTATATATTAAAAAATCTTTTTAAAAACAAGCAGTTTAGATTTTTTATAGTGTTATTTTATTTTATGTTTAGATTTTTCAAATCAAATCCTTTCATGTGATACCCATATTAAGTGGGTTGTGGAAAATATTGCAATCCGCCATTTTGTTACGGCAGCCATTTTGGACTACTATTAACATTGATGATATTGACGATGCAAATTTCACATCAATCGGACACTGGGCTCGATTGAACTAAGGGTAGGGTAGGGTTAAACCCCTTAACCCACCTGGGCTAAGTAGGCCTTGCAAGTAGGCAGTTTACATACACTAACAAGTGCTCACACGGCAAGTCAAATAAAAGCTTGTAATATATCTGAATTCGATTAAAATTTCGGAACAGTTATGAAAGCAGAAATGTAAAAATCCAATTTTAGGATTTTTTTAACGATTAATTTTTTAGATTGCTCTTTACTAATAAATATCATATGGCGGCTGTATGGTACGGTAGCTGTAGATTCAAATCCTATAAAAATACATAAATATAAGTTACATATGGTACCTAGTTAAATTGCAGTTACATAAAGTAGTAATTATGTTTATTTTAATATATCGTAAGTAGTCACTTCTGTGTATTATGAAATTTAATATTCCCCTACGTATTTATCTATCAAAGCGTTTGTAGAGAAACACATGAAAAATTAGATGTTCTAGAAGTACATATGCTAACGAATATTTTATGCCAAATTATATATATAATTATATATTTGTTGCCAAATATTCGTATAATGGATTAAGGTAGTTTATAGAAGTTTATTTTTAATTGTTGAAACATTGACAGTTTTAGTAATTATATATTATATATAATTACTTTTTTAGTGAAGCCGTCCTAGTGCAGCGGTGACTGTAAATGGTTGTGGGTTTGAATCCCGCCTAGAAACGTAATAATTCGACAATTGGGCGAAAAGAGGGGAACGGAGTGTTAAAACTACGTTCTTCTATATGCGGGATACAGCGTGAAGCTATAAAAATGCAGTGTTTTTAAAATTTGCTGTAGTGTCCATGGCCAGTTGGCGCTTTGAGATAAATATCCCTTTTCTCCCTCGCTTTTCCTTTCAGCAATGGACGGTGATACGATACGCTGTTAAATCATTTTAACCTAATCTTGGTTCTAAACTATTGGGTTAAAAGTTGTGTTCATTTTCACTTGTTTTTTTAGCTTTAGGCAACCAACATTTCAAATTAAGTTTCGACAGAGAGGAGTAATGTAGTAGTCATTCACACCATTTACGTTTACATTGGCGCTGAATCACAATAGCTTCAATATCTTATTTTACTAAAATATAAATTTGCCTTCCATATTATATATAGATGGTGTTAGACTGGACGAGATGGTAGCGAGCTCAAATATCTGTCACGGGGATTTTATCCGCCCTGTCTGGCACCAAGGCAAAAGCCCTGTGTTGAGTTTTGCCACTCAATCTACGAACAAATCGGCGGAAAATGGAACGGAGTGTCTTAACTCTAAAGTAGGGATAAAACAGAACTTAATATTATTTTCCCTCTGCCTTCCATGCTAGATGCGGGAGGAAGCAACAAAAATGTACGACACCGACACAAGGAAAACTGGGCCATGTCCAATTGTCTAGTTTGTGTTTTTCGAAAGAAAATATTTAAAGTAGAAATCGAACTCACAATCATGTGTTAATGTAGCTTTTGCTTTAATGCTCATTTTATTTACTATAGTAGATATAGTAGATTAAAAGTATTTTTTCTTTCTTGTCTTTTTTATCCCGCAACTCAAACACGCCGACTCGGAACTTAGCGCTGGGTTGCCTCATTCTCAGAGCGAGGAAATTAAAATATCAAATATTTTCATTCCTTCGAGTGGGAATCAAACCCACAACCGTCGCGTTTATAGTTACACGCTAGTGTCCCTGCGTCACGACGGCCTTTAAAGTACATATATTGGAAATAATTCACTTTCCTTTCAGTTCAGTTTCCTTGCAGCGTTCTTTTTTTATTTTATTTATAAGCTAAAGTGCAAAAGCTGCCATGGGAACGTTAAAAAAATAAAAGCTACAGTTAGTGATTTTTTAATAAAATGGTATAAATTAAAAAGAACAAAACACATTTTTTCATTATTTTCACATGCGCTTCTAAAAATAACTCAAATGTAATTATTGTGCGAATAATAAATTTTGTGATCTAATTATTCTACGTTATTTAATATAAATATCTTATATACATTGCTAATACCTACATGAGAAAGTGGGTAAAAAAGTCTAATATAATTTTGACCATAATTTATCCCGTTTAATCGATATATGGAAATAAAGTAAATGCGACAGGTTGTGGGT
>FAPJ01015889.1:0-11772 GCA_001485985.1 Heliconius ethilla aerotome | reverse complement strand
AACTCAACGCCGCGCTTTATATACAAGATTATTATTATTAATTATATCGACTTACATTAATTACATTTCATTGCTCTGGTAACGAAGTAAAGCGTAGCGTTAAGTTCCGACACGCAATGCTCCAAAAATTCGGCGAAAAGTGGGGAACGAAAGTGTCTTAATGGGAAAGAGAGTGTCTTAACTCTAGATTCCATAGTGTAAACGAAAAACTAATATTCCCCCGACTAAAAATTAAAACCATGTCGGCATCAACTCGGTCTGAATTAAAAATCATTTATTATTTCATTATTGATTGATAAATGTAATATATAGCATATAGGAATATTAATAACTTGACAGCAATTTAAAACTTTTCTAATAATAGTAAATAAGAATTTAAAACTCAATCTCAGCGATTTCTTTATACAAAGCTCACACAGACTCTTATTTCTAAAGTCTTACATTCTTTTGTTAGTGTAATATTGAAATTAAAAGCTTATTCTATTGTTTAGTACTTTCTAGGACAGCGGTTGTGAAGTTAACTTAATGTATATGTTGTAGTAGGTTCTTCACAATGTATACCATTAAAGCAGGATAGAAACTTAGTGTTAAGATACTCCGTTCTCCACTTTCCACCCAATTTTAGAAATATTGCGTAAGCCTACCCTTTGTCTTGTTACCAGAGCGAAAATATTTTATAGTGTATTCGATAAATGTATTTCTACACGAAAGTCTGAATGAATTAATTACATTAAATTACTGGTATAGTGAACAGAAGAACGTGCTCTGGTGGTTTGTGCAGGTCAGGGGAAGATGTGATGAAGGAATGGCAATGAAGATTTATCAAGGAAGAGTCGCAGGCAGGCTATCTCTGATACTAAAAGAGGTTTAAGTGAAAAGCATGGGGATCCCCCAGAAGACATGTATGAAGAGGTTCATGACAGTAGACGATACGAAAGAGGTACGCAGAGACCGAAAAATAAAACTAGATATACTTATTTAAAAAAAAAACAACAAAAAAAACTTTTTACGCCAAGTGCTATAAATATTATAAATTATAATTCGCTTGGTTTATTAGTATCCTCTGAAGAGTTCTACTGTTCAGATTCTATGTCTATCATCACACCAGCTCGATGAAACCATATTATCGAATTGCCACCTTTTTGTTACCAGTTTTGTAGATTTTATTTGCTATTGATTTGAAAGCATTTTTACAGTTCGATCACTACTCGTACGAGTAAATATGGTGAACAAAATTTGAAGTATCAAAATAGGACACTACGAATACACAACACTGGGTGACGACTTGTATAGTACACTTATATATTCATATATACAAGTATTTCAATATAATAAAATATACCGTGGTTTTAAAACCCGCCAAATACACGAACAAAATAAATCCGCTTTACACTCCGTGTACGAGTACTTGTTGTTATTGAATTTCAAAGTCTATTAACCAACGAAAGCAAACGAGTTAAACAATATTTTAAAATATATCGATACTTCTAACTCGGTGGTGGTGGACACGGCGTTTGTGAGTTTGCTGTTTATATTTCATACTTAAATGTTTTTATTCTACCTGCATTGAATTATTTCATCCTTTTTTTAGCTTCTACTTCTACGTATAGCAGATATCCCGCGTATAGCAGAGAAGGCAGAGGGAGGCAGAGGGAGGATTGAAATCAACCAGACACTTTATGTTACCGCAGCAGGTAAATAATAAGTTATCTTCAACCGGGAATGAACTCACTGCCTCCGTATGTGATTACAAGATAACCGTGTTTTGAAAGTGCATATAATTTATACGTGTCAAAACAAAAACAAGCAGTTTTTAAATTTTTGTTTGTCTTTCTGTTTGTCCGAGGTAATCTCTGAAACAGCTGAACCGATTATTATGTCTTATTTTCAAAATATTGCCTACATTAGAAACGCCTTGCTTTTGTTTTGTTACCAGATCGCGGAAATCTAAATAATTAATTCACCCGAGTTGATATCGAACCCACAAGCGTCGAGTTTAGAGTCAAACGTTGTGCCTCTGCGCCATGAAAGTGTTTTACGTTTAACTAGAACAACTGCAAGAACATTCGATTTTTTCGTTATCTAACCAATTCAGCCATAAATTTTTATACATTTATTTTAAATGTATGTACAGTTGTAACAATTTTAGTTGTTATTACTTCACAATATATCCAAAACCCAGGAAATAACTTTTGGAGGTTTCGCTGTGTTAAAATATACTAATATAAATTTTACACGAGCTGTGATATATGGTAAAAGGTGTCGTTGCTTATTGACCCAAAATGAACATGTAATAAAATAACTAATCAAATCAAATAATCGTGTTTACTCTATTTAAATTATTTCAATTTTCCCGCTCTGGTAGACAAAGTGTGGCGCTGAGCTCCACCTCTCAATACATAGTGTAGCGTATAGAACGCATCGTCTTAATACTAGGTGCCTTCTGCCAGCCCTGCTTTGCAGGAAAAAGCTTCAGGTTATTTTTTTGCTCTAATTTATTTACATTGGTATCGGGCACAACTAGGAAATAACTTATTCAACGTGATCGTCGTGGATTCAAATTTTTTTTCATCTTTTTATAAGAATGTTTGTAATGTACATAATATATATAATCGAAACCAGTCGTAACGCGAGGGGACGCTCGTGGACACTAATAACTCGATAGGTTGTGGGTTATTTTCTTTTCTTCGCTCTGGTAAAGAAGCAATGCGTGGCGTTGAGTTCCGCCACTCATCACCCAATGACATCAAAATATGGCGAAAATTGGATAACGGAAATATCCCAACGCTAACGGAGTATATTAATAATAACTTCAAAGTTTCACTCTGCGTAGCCTACTGTAAGTGAGATACATGGTAAAAAAAAACATGTGTTTTGCTAAGAGATCTGGATGGAGTGGGTGATATTGAAATGAGTCGCGTGATGTAACAATATAGCCTGCCTCGGTGGTCCGACTCTCCGGAACGACAACATTTGTTCAATTAGTAATGTTACTTCCTAAACTTGCCGCTTCCAACCTACCACGTTCTTCAGCTGTACATCATTACTGTTGACAGAATCACTGTATTTTAGAAACAAAGCCTATATTTCGCCAATCCTACACAATTTTAAACATAACAAATCCGGAGCCACTCCACACTTTTCTAGACGATTTAATTTTTCCGTGTTCCTTTTGTTATTTTTCGGTAGCTTTGTAAAAAAGCCCGATTCACGCGATCGCACCGCGCCTTTGTTTACACGATATTTATAAACTATACCTAAAATTTGATAAAATCGAACCGAACCTTAGACCACTGCCATAGAGTATAAAGCTGGTTGACATTTGAAGCAATCCCGCCTTCATTTCCTAAATCACTGATTGAATTTAGCGTGGAGTTGTTCTTTGTAATGGCTTCGATTTGGGTGTTATTGAAAAGCGTTTTTTGTTCGGTCGTTTTCATATTTTTGTAGAGCGCGTTGCTTTTAATCGATTGTGTTTACATTTACATGTGTATGTTTGTATGTAGCTATGTACGAGTATGTATGTATGTAGTTTTGTGTTTTTGAACGACCTTTCCTTGAAATATACGTATTTGATTCTCGTTTTCGCTTTTCGTGTAATATTTTCAGCTTGTTCTCTTTATTTAGGTTAGGGAGGCCAGGCGCTTACGCACACAGGTTATAGGTTTGATTCCCACTCAAGGAAAATATTACAAATATTTAATATTTTCTTTTCATCGCTCTGATAACAAAGCAAGGCGTTGAGGCCAACCACTTAACACGCAATGCCCTCCAGAATTTAGTGGACAGTGGGGAAACGTAATTGTCTTAATGAAAACGTAATGTATTAACACTAGCCTCCCGGGGATTTTCTTCCTACCCTGCTGTATAAGGGGCTATTCTCTTTAAGACCTTAAAATTATGTAGGCGTAAGCAATTTTCCATTACCCTCCATTTCCATACCACCAAGTCAGAACGCATTCCACCGCGTTCAGAAACTTATAACCGATCATTACTAAATAAAAAATCCAATAGAATCGTACGTATCGTCACGTAGACACAATATTTCAGTTTTCCGCTAAAATTTAGACATTCGGCTGAGACGTGCCCGCCGTGCGCGGCTGTGTGAGCGCATGGATGTATGAGCTTTTATTACCGGTTTAATATTCAAACGCTTGAACCAATGTCGATAAATCGCTTCGCTTGTCTTTCGTACTGCTTTCTTAAACTAAAACTTTGATTTATTTTTTAGTAGTTTGTTTAAAGTTAACAACAGGGTAAGCAGAGGGAATCTAGTGCTAAGGGTTGCAATTCCACTTTCTTAATTTTGAGACATTGTTATTTGGGAACACGATGTCGTGTTTTGTCTACCAAAACGAAGAAACCAAAATATTTATAATTTCCCTGACTATGGATGTCTCTAATAAGTATAAATGTATTAATGTTTTATTGCAGCCTAAAAGCTTATTTCTTGTAGGTACTTGTTATTATTTTAAAAGTGCACATTATTAACAAAATAAAAACAAGTTTTTGTTATAACAATAACATATTGATTGAATATACGTCAGCAATATAAGATACCGTCTCTCTATCTATAACATGACTTGTGACTTTTAACTCCAGATTACTCTTATTTTTTATTTTAACAAGTACTTATTAAAAGTCGGTCATATTCTTATTTTTTAATTATTTTATCGCATGTACTTATTAAAGGATATAAGTACTAGCTTAACACCTAACGTCGTTGTAAAGGCCAATACGGCCAACAGCATTAGTCTCATGTTCGAAGAAAAGCCCGGCCCGCTTCTATTACCGCAGAGAAATTCGTAGCGAATGCACATACACAGGTGTTTTAGAGACGCATGGCGGTTATCGGGTATAGTAGGAAATTGTGGATAAAAAGATTATTCTTTTTTTTTCGTAAATGAGTTCTCACCCACCGCGCTATTTTAAGTTCACTCGCATTTCAAAGGTATTCAAAGAATTTCCGTAACCAGAAGACCGTCTTCACACTTAGCTATGGTAATTATGAATTAGCATTCCTTACAATGTGAAGTGAAACTCATGTTTTTTTTGAAAAATGCTCGCTTTTTTCTTTATCAAAGTAAATTTTGTGTTGTTTTTGTATGCTTAGTAAAAAAATGTTTTAAGCAATACACACTACCTTTCCTCTGCCTTTCCCGCAAACCACAGTAGACAGAAAAACGTGTTAAGACATCCCGTTGCCCATTTGTCGTCCATTAGCGCGTCGCCGCGCTTTATTCACCAGAACAGAGAAATGGATATAATAGACTGTAGCGCAGGGGCACGTACAACTGTAAGCTCGACAAGTTATGGATTCGATTCCCACTCGAGGATAATGAAATATTTAATATTTTCATTTTCTCGCACTACTAACGAGAAAACACGCGGCGGTAAATTCCACCACTCAATATGCAATGCCACCAGAATTCAGCATAAAGTGAGGAACGGTAGTGTCTTAACAATGTAGTGTCTTAACATTAGGTTCCCAGATGTGTACATTTACACGTTGCTGCCATGACTCTTTTGTTTGGGATTATTTAAAAATAGTTTACAATGTTTTATTGAAAATTGGGTTTTGACACTTGGTTTTGAAAAATAAAAATAAAATCTGTAACTTTCTAATCTCAAACTAAATTCTACCGTCCTCTGATATATAACGACAAAACAACAATCTTTTACACATTCCATACATTATTACATTCACTTCCTTTTTTCCACTCTCCCATTATGAGCCGTTTAGAGCTTTGAATTTTTGCTTACACAGTAGTCACTTGAAGGAAAAGCGGAGTTTCAAAGAACATAAAGAAGGTAGAGTTGGTTTGTGAAAGTCATTCTTTTAAGTCACGTGGTCGAAAACTCAACTTACACAAAGTTACAGTTTTTTTTTTATAAAAACCTATTTTTTTCTTTACAATTTTCCTTTTTATTCGTTTCCTCGTCTTTTGTTTATATTGTAAGAGTATTTTTTTGCAATTTTAGTTTGTTTTATTTTTTTTGCTAAATTTGCGCGTTTGTGACTGCAAGAACATGATTGATGTGAGTTCAATTATAGTCTTCGAATATATTTTGATAAGCTTTAAAAGTGTTACCCACTAATAAATTACAAAATATGCAAGACAAAAATATTATAGATATATTAGGATATATTATTCGCAATATTGAAAATGACTGACATATAGAAATATTTTTTAAAATATATTTTTGTGTAAGCTTCAATCCAGCGGAAGCCAGGCCAGGATTGACGCCGTAGTAGCTTAGGGGCACAAAGGTATAATTGTAAACGCGACAGGTGTTGGATTCGATTCCCACTTGGGAGAATGAAATATTTAATATATTCATTGCCATACCAAATCCATTTTTTTAACATTATGCTGTATCCCGCTTGTAGCTTAATGTTAAGACACTCTACTGCCTACTTTCGCTGAATTGTAGAGGCATTGCGTGTAGCGGAACTAACGGAATATTAAGACATTAACTTCCTCGAGTGGGAATCAAACCCACAACTTGTCGCGTTTACAGTCACGCACTTGTGACCAGTCCATGACTGGTCTCATCCTATCTTAATACATTCAATATTAAACGAATAGTTTTATACATTCAGTATTAAACAAATATTAACGTCTTATACGACAAAATAAAATTGACACGTACTCCTCTTATCCCGCATATATAAGGCGACCCTTTAGATTTATCCGCGTAAATGACGCTCTTACCCGTCCTCTGTAAACTGTGTCTTAGACGTAAAGCCGCTAAAACGTAAGTTTATGTTTGTTATTGCTTAGGAACAGGATTGTGTTGCTTGCAAAGATTTCCTATAGCTATAAACCATTTTTTTGTTGTACAGCCATTCCATACGCCGAGCGCCGCCCAATTTTCGAGTCCTTACGTGTTGATCGGCGGAATTCAACGCTGTCCTTTGGCTTTCACGATGGGGAATCGAACCCACAACCCGTCACAGTCATGCGCTGCACCATTGTGTCACGACATCGTCGTGAGCTCATGATATAAATTTATTTTTTTGGTTCTTGGATATAAATGGAATATAAGTTTAATTAAAAATCTTTAGCTCTCGCAATTTTTATATAATCTTAAATGAAAGTACTTTTTTACTTTATTTAATATTTACATATTTAATATTTTCATTTTTCGTTCTGTTGACAGAAAAATATCATATACCTACCAGATAGTTATAATGCCAATTACAACTATATTACGATGCCATAACATTCTCTATTTCCCGTTACTATCAGAGATATTGGCAGAATAATATAGTATAGCGTTTACCAAAAACAGCCTTTATGATTCTCAATACACGTATTTACATACGAGCTTTAAACGCTTAAGCGACGTCCTACTCTCAGTGTGCTGGATGTTAGGGAATGTCAACACTAGGTTTATACCGATGGGTGTTCTGTTGAAAATTATATGTTATAGGCCGTCATATATATTGTTTTTCTTTTTAAGTAATACTGGTCTGACTGTACACGTGACGGCTGCGGATTCAATTCCCACTCAGGGAGATTAATTATTTCCGGTTCCGGCGACTCGATCTGGTAACAAGACGGCGTTGAATTCCGGCATAGGGAAATTCACCTACAAGTTTCGAGACGTTGTTTGTTGTCTAAAATAAAGATTAGATGGAATAACTAAAAATTGTACCTCGAAGTGGTAAGATCCGGATGGGAATGCACTTGGGGTCGTAATAAATTCTTATATCAATACAGTATTATAAGTCGTCTTCAACGCCACCATCACATCACATCGAGTTCACTGAACCGCAATAAGCCGAAGGTTGCACAGAACACTAAAACAATGGAGTGTATTCTCCCACGAAACTTGCTTAAGACGTTTAATAAAAATAAATAAAACAATAACAATTCTATAGCATTATAATACGATACAAAATCAAATACACTATTTACGGATTATTATTTGAAGAAAATTGAACTTAGATATTTTAAACATAAAGTTTATTTTGGCTTTTTATGAATGTACGTTGAAAAAACCTTCCCATCGTATAGAGAAATATATTTTACTTTTGACTTGAGAAGGCACGCTGGAATTGCTCGCGGAAGTCAATTTTATGTAAAAATTGTACTTTTTCTAGCTGACGCTACTGTTACCTGGAGTATCACACGGACATACGGACAGGTACTCGGTATGCGAGGTGCGTGGGAACTGATTTGAAGTGCTGGTATTAACAATACTGTTACTTTCAACGATCAAAAAATATAACAATTATATAAGTTTCAAATAATTGCCCGCAATTTTATTTGCGTGCACTACATACAACACCTAAAAATCCGTCATTATCCATTTAAGTAGGACTTTTAAGAAATGTTCTCTTAGTGTTCCCCTACAGCCCCCGACCTCCCAAATTTCAGCTTCAAATCCCGCTACGTTCAATTTTTATACGGTGTTTAAAAAGGTTATATAAGACAAATATTTATATAGACTATATTTTGTTATATTTTTCCCCATTAATTAATTTAAAACCTTTCTTACCTTACATTAAGCAAGTTTATGTAAAAGTTAACATAAATACAAACGCTAAAAGAAACATTTAATCAAACAGAACTACGACGTTACTGAGATAGAGCCATTGCTAAGGAGCCTGAACAACGCTTATTCTCTGAATGTAGCTTCCTTGTGGTCTAACTTACGAGAGGAAGCGTTAGCTCAAAAGTACAGAACACACATAACACACACAAACTGAATATGTTGATTACAAATGTTATCTTTGTTTTACTCATCCTATAAGCTAAATAAGTATTAATAAAACAATTTAATCATATTTCATTAATTCATATTTTTAATGGAAATAGCGTTTAATACATTAACAGTAAATAATGTTTTTCTATGTTTCATCACATCTCGTATATAACAGGTTAGATAGACTTAGTATTAATACACTCCGTTCCTATTTTCCCCCCTTTTTGCGGGAAATAGCGTGTTAAGTTGTGTAACTTAACACTGCGCTGTATTTTGTCACCAGAATTCATGCGTATTTCTAATATTTTACTGTTATTTAAACGAAAATTACAGTAAAATATAAGGTAAAGTAATGACTACATAATATATATGTGATATGTAGTATTACAAAATATTGTAACTTCTTATAACCTGTACCATACATTTTTGTCGCTGTAGTAGCGATTCAGTAAAAGTCATTGATTTTGTATTGAGAGTCATTTAGAACGAGATGCTCTTCACTTAGCATACTAGAGATTTGACTCTTATTACTTTTTTGCATTGTGTTCTTTTTTATACATCTTTCAGAATATTATATAATATATTATGTAAATCCACTCGGCGTTTATTATATTGCCATTTTGTTACCCTGATAGCTAAAGTGCGGCGTTGAGTTCCGACACTAAATACGCAATCTCTCGAAAATTTAATAGAACGTACTGTTTTAAAACTGGGTTTAATAGTTAAGTTAGTTAGTTTAGTTGTTTAATAGTTTAACTGCGCGCTGGCTGTCTGTCAGTCAGGAACAGAACTTTTCTTATATTTTATTTTTAAGGCAAAGTTATATATGTGCAGGATATAGCGTGAACTCTACTTCACGTTATATCCTGCACATAGCAGGGTACGCAGATGGAATCTAGGAACCTAATGTTGACATATTTCCATTCCCCAATTTCTGCCGAATTCTGGAGACATTAAATATTTTATATTTAATGTCCTCTACTGACAATTAAACCCACAACCTGTGGGTTGACGGTCGTACGCTTGTGCCCCTGCCCCACGGCTGACAGTCATACTGAACACTGTATAACTGGCCGCGCTACCGAACTACCGAGCTACAGAAGCTTTAACCACTTAGCCCCCGCACCAGAGCACCTGTACAAATGTCAGTGAACACCCGCCCTGAACTGAAGCTCGGCGTTATGTTGTCAAGTAGTAGCTTAGATATTGTCGCTGTTAATTAAGCTCCCGGTTGGTTTTAGTTACTTTGGATTTATCGTTTCAATATATACGAAAAGGACTCAAACTTCCTTTGGAACTCAATAACAAATTATTTGTATATATTTTTTTTAATTGTTAAAAGCAATGAAATTTAAATATAACTAGTGATTTTTGTGGGGTTTCGTCCAATTACATTCATACATAATCTTTATATAAATTATATTAATGTTAATACTTTATATAATATAACTATAAAGTTTCATTTAAATACGTTCAGTAAATTTTGAACTGAAAGTGGAACAAACATCCATCCTCACAAACTTTCAAATTCTTAATATTAGTAATATTCTTTGCACTAAAGAAGGCATCGTATTTACATTAAGCGACAAATTATTTTCAATCTTATTGTAAAACCAAGTCTCGGTCCTTATAAGTTGAATACAAGAATGATCAAAGGTAGAAATAGCCAATTAAAGTAGGATTAATGAAGAAATCTGAAACTAATTGAGGTAAAGCACATTTCATTTTAATATTTTACTAATTTATATTTTGGCCGATGTCGTCGCGGCGCAGTGACGCTGTGTCCGACTGTACACGTGACGGTTGTGGGTTCAACTCCCATGCAGAGAATGAATTATTTCCCAGCTCCGAGAAAACAAAGCGAGACGTCTTTACCCCTCAATGCAACGCAACACATAAATTCATCCGGAAAACGGAAACAGAGTATATTAACACTGGGATCTTCTATAAGCGGGATACAGCGTGAAACTGTAAAATATGTAATTCATTAAATCTTTCTCTCAGTAGTGTTAAAATATTTTAATTCTTGTTTTCAGTGTAATTTACGTAATTCAGACGCCACGTAATAGCCTAAGATACCGTCCTCTATTCTTTACCAGGATAAGGGCACACTCTACACTATATTTATGGGGTAATTTTGGTCTAATCATGCATTATTTATCCATTTAAGTCTTGTAATTTGCATGTTATACGACTAAAGGATTTTTACATGCTAGACTTGAAATCTGGACATTATTATATGGTAATTTTTATGCTGTACCTACCCTGTAAATTGGAGAATAAATTAAATTATAAAATAGGAGTAATATATCAGTAGGCTCTTTTTACAGCACTTTTACTTATGTAATTTATATTGTTTCTTTACTGTGTCATGCTGTAAATGTATGTAATGTGTTGTTTAGTACATGCTAATACAAAAAAAAATAATAGTTATTTAAAATATTATTTCCTTAGATTTAACAAATGAGGATTATGACGTTAAATAATCAACATTTTTTAAAAGTAATATTCTAGTATATGAAGCTACAAAAAATCTGCTTTACTTTATAAAACGCAAATAACAGGGAAGACAGATAAAGTCCAGTATCAAGGCACTTCGTCCTCTACTTTCGTCCTGAATTCGAGATATTGCTTATTAAGATTTAAAGTCACAGTTTGTCTTACCGAATTCGGCAAATAAAAACTCATTAACCCGAGCCAAATCAAACCCGCAACCATCAAGCTTACGGATGGACATGGTACCATGGCTCTACGATGACCTCAAAAAATGTTTACAAAAAATCAATTTGAATTTCCACTGTAATATATGGAACCTTATGAAAACAAACTCTCAAACTCAATTTGTTAAATTACCGGTAATTTATTTTCTCATTTCATGTAATAAAAATAAAAACAGTTTTTTTTAACAGCCTCATTTTTTTTATTTTACAAAGTAATTTAAAATATATTTACTCTATTTAGGCGTGTGCCTAATGTTGAGTTATAAAGACAAATTTGACATTTTTTTCTTTGATTTAAAAAAAGTAAAGTACCTAAATGAAATCTATATATATAAAA
>FAPJ01015834.1:7528-18112 GCA_001485985.1 Heliconius ethilla aerotome | reverse complement strand
ATTGGGATAGAACTCATAACCATTGTGTCGGAAAGTTGGAAGCCTATAAGTACATACAAGCCATAAAAGTACCTACACTCAACTTTTAAGAAATTATTACATTCATTTAAATAAGTTTACCAATACATCATAATTTTCCTCGTAAACAAAAAAAGGTCTTTCAATATGGAAAAAAATATATATAAAAAGGTTGTGATCCATAGCATTAAAGTTTAATATAATAAAAAAAACATTTTGACATTTTTGCTAGACCAGTTATTTACTATAAAAAGAAATAAAATATAAATAAATAAATTTATGACATTTGAACCCACAACCATTTTGTGACTTGCACCGTTATTCTATATTTATGAGTAAATATTTTAATTTTGCCATAAACATGTAGGTAAATAAGTATTCTGTTAGAAATTTTCATCCGTTAGAAGTTTTTGTGAAACAACAAACAAATGGAGTAACACAATACTCTTATTTCACCACTCAGTGCAGCGTTGAGTTTCGCAACTCAACAAACAATATCTTGAAATCAGGCAGAACGTAAAGAACGGGTTAAACTGTAAAAAAACTATTCAATTTACATCTTAAGTGTGACACTTTAAATAGCTGAAAATAAACACCCAAATTAAACAAAGTCCTTCTGGAAAAAGGAATGAGTTATTCTAAGTTCAAAATAATTCAGGTAATTCTTTTGATTGTAGTAAAGTAATCTTTTAGAAATTGTTTCGAAATGTTAATCAATTGTTAATTATCTAGATTTTATCGAAAAATACAAACTATATGCAGAAGACGACAATAAGACAAAATAACAGTAGCTGACGCTGGAACAAGGAAAATTGGAACAGGTTCCAAACCAGGAAAGGAACATCTGGAAGTTGGAACACTCAACTTTGCCAAAACCGTCATTACTTGATACTAAGTTTGCTTTGACTACTCTGTCCAACGCGGAAGATGCGTGAACAGAGAAAAACCACAATTAGCATGATTAGTAAAAATTATCTCTTGACCTCTGATGGACTTTAGCAATTTGAAAAAAAAGCTTATCGAATTTTAAAGTCACTTTTGTTATTAGAGCACGATGATATGTGATGTCGCAGGTTAAATAAAATAAATACGAAATATTAATATGTATTAAAATTAGTAATGTTTTTTCATAAATTTATATTTCTAACAAACAAAATTAACAAAATTACAGATTACAATTACGTCTGTAAAACAAATTTCATTACTTCCATTTGCTTGAATTTTGTCATTATCAAAT
This sequence comes from Heliconius ethilla aerotome, assembly GCA_001485985.1. Classification (NCBI taxonomy): domain Eukaryota; kingdom Metazoa; phylum Arthropoda; class Insecta; order Lepidoptera; family Nymphalidae; genus Heliconius; species Heliconius ethilla. The sequence goes on along the minus strand of FAPJ01015834.1, from coordinate 16,857 downwards.
TTAGTTAGTTATTATTTATTATTTACAGTAACTAATTTACAAATGTGATAACAATAATTAATATTACATTTATGTTTATTTTTACTAACTAGACTACTTATTTAAGACGCTATAGATATTTAATCACTTCCGGAAACATAATTAATAAAAACAATACACAAATAAGTGACATCCAAACTAATGACTTATTTCAATGTTAACAAAAAAAACTTTACGACAGACAGACAAAATAAAATACTTTGTTCATACATATCAATAATATTACTTCAGTATTTATAAAACAAAAAAGTCTCATACTTGACCTCGTCATAATTTCGTTACAATCAACAGACTAAACCGCGATCTATACACACTTTAATATATAATTTATAATTAATATTAGTAACTAATTAATTGCTATAATTTTTATATCTCTTATAGCTACAAGTGTATCATCAGCCCAAGATCCTAAAACGAATAAAAATTACTGGTTTTCAATTTTTCCATCCTTTGAAAGGTATTTAGGAGGTATCTTATAGATATTATGTACATATATAATTTAGTCATTAAACGAGAGATAGGTTTTAGTGTTCGCCCGAAGTTTGAAGAGTGCAGCTAAGAGACTTGTGTGAAGTGATTTTGTTCTTATATTATGGATGCTCAAGAGGAATGCACGAAAAAATCTGGTCATATTTATGTACAGTGTATTTTTGCTATGCTGGGTGAGTGTAATAGGTTTTTTTTATTTAATAATAATTATTTTTTGTTCATAATTAATATATTTTCATAACACGTTTTATAAATGCTATTTCACACTTAAGAAAGGCAATTATTTTAAGAAAACGTATAAAAATTTTAAAATGAAATATTTTATTTCTTTTATAGTTATTTCCTTTCATTCTTTAGTATAATTCTGGCTACCGAAAAAATAATTTATGTTATTATATTTTAGTTATGTCCATAAAATAGATGTATATGAATATTAATAACAGACACTTTAATTTGTCGTTTTGTTTCGTAATTCATTATTCTATTTTTTTTTAAATTGTGTGTAAATTGTAATAAAGGTAGAAATTTCACTAAATTTGAATTACAGCATTTAAAAAAAAAATAAAAAAAAAATATTTTTTTTAAAGGATAGTGTGCTCATACAATTTTTATACTACATTGTTAAGATTTTTAAGGATACTAAAACAATACTCGTAATATTTTTCTTTATTAATTTTAGTTAGGAAGATGATGAGAGCGTAGTATCTTAACACTAGGTATCTAGGTTCCCTTTTCTATCCCTTGCATTTGCGGATATAGCGTAGAAGCTAATAAAGAGGAATACAAATTTCATCTTTTGTGTTTCAAATGACAATTATATGTAAGGGGAAGGACAGAAGTTTTAGTAATAGGATGTCGTTTTACCCTTTGGGTACGTTTGATTTAAGAAAAGCCATCTAGGTGTCCAGGGCGAAAATCTGCTAATTTAACTAAGTTGTGCGGGATTGATTTATGCGGGATAAAGCGTGAAACTAAAAAAAAGTGATTCATCAGTTAACCGTAACAAAGAGATGGAAGAATTATAAATAAGATATTATATTATGCAAGAGTTGACCTCGGTTGACCTTTAACCAGTGTCGATGATACCGGAGGAAAGTCACGAGTAAAATACCTTTTAGAAGTTATAGTATATTTTATTATCTCGTCATACGGGGCATTACCTATAATCAAAATTCTATTATCTATTTGTTATAGTTCGAAGGGCAAAGAAAATTACTTGCCAGTTGTTTATTTTCAAGCTATTAGTATTAATTATTTAAATATCTATATAAAAAAATACGTTGTTAAGATATGTTTATTGTTGTGTTTATAAGGAATAATTTATATATATAATAAAATTATCTGTACATAAAAGATATTATAAGAAAAAAAGGTTTTTTGCCTGTATGTTTTAATCGGTAATATTAATACTAGCTAATGTGTTCAACGAAAAAGTAATTATTTTATTAAATTGGCTTAGCCTAGCGCTATTTTTCAACGTAAAGATAGGTATTGTCTTTTCCTTTTTATATTGTAATGAGTACAGTAAAGTAATTCATGTGATTCAAGGCCGCGGTTCATTTCCACTTGGAGGAATAAATTATTTTAATTTATCCGTTTTGGCAAGAAAATAAAAAGCGACATTCATTGCCATCACTTAACCCACAAGTTAGGTTAAAAGTGGGGGAAAGGAGGCAATTAAAGTATAAAAAAAAACAAAAATAAAATAAAATATATGGGTAGCCATAATTCTGTATATAATATTAATTAACATTACGAGTTTTAATTTAAATGAGAAAGAAAAATATATTATATTATATAACATATTACATTGCCTATAACACGTTTAAGTTTTACTTGTTTTTGTTAAAAAATATTATGGGCTTTTAAAAAATGTTAACCTAGTGCGATCCATATCTATAACTGTGCCAAATTTAATACTCCTCCTGTCTTTTATTTCTTTCATCTCTTCTTAGTTTTAAATACTGCATAAAATATTCTCCTGGAGCGACCTTACGCCACATTGTTACTAAATCAGGAAAATCGATATTACAAGTAATCATTGATTTCCAAATTACAGCAAGATATATTTTAAATAAATAATTTGTCGTTGTCTTTACCCTCCCATGATTTTCCTCTTTTATTTATTTAATTGAATTATCAGAGATTCTTGATTGTTGTAACTTGTTCATAGATACATCTTGCATAAATGTATATATTTGCATTTATAATCAAATAACAAAATATAACGGTATGTTTATTTATTATGTTTAAAGCAAACTTCACATTCCTTATTTATGGAATGGAGAGTGGATGGATCTCTCCGATAACATCGCTGTTGCAATCTGATGCTTCTCCGGCTGGATACCCATTATCATCAAATGAGCTGAGCTGGACGGCGAGTGTTTTAGGAGTTACAGCAACCATTGGGGTGCTGTCATATTCATATATTGCTGATCGTTATGGAAGAAAAGTTGGTGTGCTCATTGTAGCGTTATTGGAAGTTGTAAGTGGTATTTATTTTTAAGGTTTTTAAAATACACTAAATTTTAATAATGACATTAGTAGACAAAAAAGATGATTTAATATTTTCAAATATATTATTTTCTTAAATGCATATCTTACAAAACTGTCTCAATTTTCAGATTTCGTGGACAATACGTCTTTCATACACATCTTTAGCTTTACTCATTTTAGCTAGAGCCATCGCTGGCTTCGCAGCGGGGGGTTGTTTTAACATTATACCTATGTACGTAAAGGAAATAAGTCAAGAGAATATAACAGGAATTTTAGGGACTTTCCAAATGCTTATGCATACGACAGGAATATTTCTGATGTACGTTATGGGGGCTTATTTAGATTACACAACCGTTATCATAATCGTCACAGGATTGTCTATAGTGACGTTGGTCGCGTTAACCAAAGCTCCAGAATCACCAGCATTTTTGGTAAAACAAGATAGAATTGAAGTAAGTGACAAAGAGTATACTTTTTGTCTGAAATGGCTTCTCGAATTTGTGGATGATTGTGAAATTATGAAACATGATCAAAAATAAATTAAAGTAAAATAAATAAATTTGTTATATGGATTTATTTTCACCACAAAGGATACTTACCATCACTCATAACAGAATTGCTTTGCAGAATGCTTTAGAAACAGTCGCATTCCTCAGAGGCCTCCACAAAGACGATGCAATTGTACAAAAACTTGTTGATGATATGATTAAACAAGAAAATAACTTTAAACTTTTGCCTAACATCACTTTTATAAGCATATGTAAGTCCTTTTTAATATTACTAGAGATATATTATAGTCGCGGCAATAATTATAATTAGTTAAACTTAGACAGAAAAAAAGCGGAAAGAAACATTTAAGATGGCGTGTACGAGGGATTACCAAAGAAGTGGCTACTAATAATAAATTATTATAATTTTTTATTGCCTTATATTAATTAAAAAATAGAACTTTTAATTTATCTACTAATGTGTTAAATAATATAAATGTGTTATTTTTCCAGTAAAAAATAAATCCTGGCGACGGGGATTTATCATCATAATCCTACTATTTACATGCTATGAGATCAATGGTGCGTTCGTTATTGTCACATTTGCAACGAAAATTCTTGCATCTACAGGTATAAGATTCGATATCAGTCCTGAGATACAATCATTTAGTTTTCCTGTAGTAATGATCTTCGCATCTCTTGCATTGACCTATTGCGTTGAGAAGTGTGGCAGAAAGGTAACAAAATATATATTTTTATCAATTCCTTTATCTCCCATGAAATAATATGCTGGTCATTATTTTCCGCACTCCGTCATTATTTTCTCTGCACAAGTGATAGAGCACTCTTCTTTTTTTGTATTTTAATAATAAGATAAATAAATAAAATTTAATTGTATTTTAATATCTGTTATCAATTAAATCACTAATTGTTTCTCTATGAAAGAAGGAGGATCGTCCACCAAGTGGATCGAACACGTGTCAATTTCGCCATGACGTCAATGATAACTTGATGATTATAATATCATCATAATTATTATATAACAAAACTTAAATCATAACAGTAAGTTATGATTAACAGAAACTAACAGACTATTCGTGGTGATTACTTCACCACGAATAGTCTGTTAGTTTTATATCTAAATAAATATTGTATTATTTATCTATACTAATATTACAAAGTCTAAGAGTTTGTTTGATTAAAAGCGTTAATATAGCCCACTGTACCGCCAGTCTTATTCATCTAGGATAGTTAAAATATAATTATTCGCATTTGACCATGCGGGCGAAGCCTCAGATATGTAAATATTTTAGATAAAAAATAGTATAACATTTACGATTGCTACTATCAGTGTAATAGTTTTGTATTATGTTAATTAAAACTAGTAAATGAGGCCATCCGTGGCGCAGGGGTACAAGAGTGGAACTGTGAACGCGACAAGTTGTGGGTTCGATTTCCACTCGATCAATATGAAATACTTTCAATTCCTCGCTCTGGTACAGAATAGCGACCTTGAGCTCCGCCACTTAACACACGATGCCTACAGAATCTTTAAATTGTCGCTCGAAAAAAAACCAAAGCAATCGTATGAGAAATGTGTATAAAATCCAGTTATTATTAATTGTTATACGAATAATAACATAAGTATATTTTTTACAGCCTATTCTCATCGCGACATATTCTATAAGTGCTTTGGCGATGTTCGCGCTCGCGTTAATGATTTTGGCACAAAAACAATATGGTAATGTACCAGCTTGGATGCCCTTGATAGCCTTGATACTAGTGGTGGCGATGTACAGTAGCGGGGTGTCACCGCTGTCCTTTATTATTATGACTGAAATGTTTAATTTTCAAGTAAGTATAAGTCGATTTTTTGAACTTTTCAACAAGCAGAGAGGGAAGTATGTGCCAACTGAAATATACAATATCTTTAAATTACAGAAAAAAAAAATCCTAAATATAAATGTGCCAAATTTGATACTCTAATTGAATACTAACTCTATCGGATTCTTAAAGTTACTTTGCTATATACCTAGATATTGTAGTAACTTTGATATATTATTATAATTAAATATTTAAATTTCTTCTTTTCAGATCCGAGCAAAAGTGGTAGGCATGGTCGTAACATACGCATGGTTCCTGACGTTCGTAGCACAAAGTACTTACACTCCAATCGCAGAGTCTATGGGAGACTTTGCCCCATTCGTCTTCTATGGTTTTGTCAATTTAATATCAGTAGTTTTTGTTATATTATTTTTAATTGAAACTCGTGGTAAGACTGAAGAAGAAATATATAGGAAAGATAAAAGGAAAAGTGTAGAATTAAATCCTATCTAATATACTCGTTTTACACACAATTAACCATTCTCTTTGTAAATATTACCATGCTTTTATTAGGTCAAATTGTAACTATAAGGTAGGAGGAGGAGTATGTAACTATGTATATAATACAAAAAAAGTAACTAAGTATAAAATCTAAGAAACTGATTTTGGACTACTTTTATTTACATACATATTTATGTCCAAATATATGTAAATCCATACAAACTTTCACCCAATCAGGGTGAAAATTTTTCAAAATATCTTCTTAATGGGTGTTCACTTTAAAAAACTAAACATCTGTCAAAATTTCACGTTTCTCGTTTCTACCATCAGCGGTAACGGGACATCGTATAAGGGATCGGATTAGCTAAGAGCAAGTGAAAAGGATGTGAGAAGAGGAACTGTCGTGAGACAAGGTGACAAGATCCAAAACTGGAAAACCAGTTCAAACCAATAACACATCTTCAAATGTAAAAATTCAATAGAAAACAGAAATGGAATGAAATAAAATGAATTCCTTATGTTGCGTTGGTGTTTAAAATCTGTATTAAATTCAGGGACAGATAAAATAAAACTAAAGTAGCGATATTGACTTTTAATCAACTGTCAAAAATGACATTTCATAGAAAATTCATCAAGTAATAGGATAAAATAAAATAATGAACTATAATTTTTCATGGCGTGGTTGTGGTTACTATCATATATGTTTGTAGTAGGTAGGTATGTGAGTACTTACCCAACTACTGTAGATTAAAAGAAGAAAAAGAATATTTCTTCACTACACAAAAGTTAAAGTGATGAATATATTTTTTGAGCTTTACGCTGAATCTCATATACCTACTCGTATAGTAAGGTAGACAGGGAAAATAGAGTGCTAAGACACTCCCCCGCTTTCCACCCAATTTTTCAGATAGAACCTATAGCTACGTCACTCCGGTCTCTGTAATATATGGTATAGAGGTAAAACATAGAGCAAGAGGTAAACATAAGTCTACTAAAACCTTAACAATTCTGTTTTCAGCTGGAATACTAAAATGGAATAATAGTTTAAACATGGAAACGTTTACAGACTTTTCAAATAATTTCAAAAATCTAGTCCAAGAGCTAGCAACTTATTTCGAGCCTTGTGGATCTCCTATTGAATTGATCAACAGGTTTTGTATGAAATACTAAATAAAAGTATTTTAAATTAATAATACAATCTAAATAATATCTTGTACAATACAAATAACATCTGTCGTTGTTGCGCTGGGTCCCTGGGTATATTTTCATTTCCTCGCTCTAGTAATGAGGCAACATACAATGTTCTAGATCGGCGGATAGAAGGGACAGGAACTCTCTTAATGGAAACGTTTTAACACTAGGCTCCCACGTTCCTGAATAAAATTACTTTCTCTGTCGTATTGGACAATGTGGAAGCAATTAGCTATGAGTACATGTAACCTCTGAAATAAACGGAAAATCTAGAACGGAAAAATTGATATGGCTTACCTGACATACCTATGTACATATGTATTATATCGTAAGTTTTCATTGCAACTTTCTTTTGATTTCTAAGATATGAACATGAACGTGAAGTAAGAAGATCGGTGCATCAACAAAATTATTAAGAAATTATTTTTGTGAAAACGGATTTACCGTTATCATGGACTTACTTGCCACGCTGCGATGTACCTACTTAGAGTAATTAAACTTAATACAAATTTCAAGGCAAAAATAATAAATAATATTTATTACAATTTTGGTAACATTATAATTAATAACATTCTTTGGAAGCTATGTATGATCTATTAAAAATAATTGAGTTAATAGGAAAAAATAAAATATTGCCAGGCTTAAAAATATATTAAAACAAAAAATAGAGTGTGACTCACGAGATTCCTTTGATTATAATTAAGTAAGAGATAATTAAAAACGCAAAAAATATTTAGGTAAATAAATAAAATACTTTTTAGTATTGAAATTCATTTATTAGTTGTATATTAAACACCGTATACATTGAGTATGTTCTTAGTTTTGAAATATATTTATGTATGTATGTCATAAGTTAATTAGAAATTACTCAATTACTTCCCTCATAGAAAAGTGTCATCAAGAAAAATCGATTTTGATGATAATTTTCTATTATCAACACTACGCCACCATAATGTTTTAAAAATAACAAAAAATACAAAAAAAAATGACGTGACGTTATTTATATAACAAACAATGAATTCAGTGATTTTTTCATAGTAAAAACAAGATGGCGGAATGTCAGTTTTATTTACACGTCACTAACTACAGATAATAAATAGAATAAATAAACAGTCAAATCTTAAAATATTTCTTATTAGCCTAAAATATAATAACTAAGCTTGAGTAAATTGGCTCAGATAAATGCAGTAAAGTTCTATAAATGCCTTATACTTTGATTCTATAATTAAAGTTAAACATATTGTCTTTTCATTCCCTTGAAACTGTGAAAAAAAGATTTTCATACTTTTGCAGCCAATGGCGGCGCATATCAAACGTTGCCATTTTACATACGTTTGTAATTAAATCACTAATTTCCATACTAAGGATTAGTTTAATATTGTAAAAATTTAAATAGTGTTAAAGGAAGTCCTGTAAAATTCGAATACGCTTGTATTTATTTAATTTCTTTTAGAGTAAGTAGTTTCTTGGAAAAATTACGTATAATTTATTTTAATATGAAAAATGGAATTTTATGTATATTCTACTTTTTTTAGTATATTTTACTTTAAAAATTGCTTAGAAAATACCATAAAATACCGAGTAAAGATTCAGTTAATATTTCAACTAGTGTAGTATATCTAAATACAAATAACTACAGAATCGAAAATGGAAGACGATTTATATTGGTCTCTACAATAAAGTTGGCACTAATAGTGGATTCAAATCCGATGCATTATTTCGATATATGAACAAGCAGGTTACTAAATTCCCTGGATGGGGTCTATCGATATAAATAGTTCTTGGGTTCTTCAGCAATGGGTTCAGTGCAAGTACCCAGATACTTGAGCTGGACGAGACTTCTGAAATGAAAGAAATAAATAAATTGACTATTTAAATGTTAATATGATACCATCGTAGCTCAGTGGGTTTGATTCTCATGTGGGGAATGAATAAAAAAAATATACACAAAAATATACTGACATTATAGTGTAGTGATACCTGTAGGTTCACTATTGAACAGAATTTTTTTTTGCGTGTTAAATAGTAAAATCTACGCCATTTTTGAAACTATTTATTTTTTCGTTTTGAGCAAAGTATACTTGTAAATATAACAAAACCAACAAGACGAATAAAACATATTTGTAACAGTATTACAAGTTCGCTGTCCTCGTAAGGTAATATAAGGTGAGTATTTGTCAAGCTAAGTAAGCTAAGTAAATATTTTAGGTTTTACCTCAATATTACACAAAACTACTTTTAATTTGTTTATTATAATTATCATTAGAGGCCAGTCGTGGTTCAAGGGCACAAGCGTGCAAC
>FAPJ01015826.1:0-10919 GCA_001485985.1 Heliconius ethilla aerotome | reverse complement strand
AAAACGATAACGCCCATCTCTATAGACAGGGCATCTAGAGTCAAAAGTTCTAAACACTTCGTTCCTATTTCAGCCCAAAGCGAGACATTGCGTCTGGAATAACAGTAATTTTTTCAGAATTTTTTCTAATATTATGTTAATGTAGAGTTTAGAGCTTTATTTGTAGTATTATTATTTCGAATATAATTTTGAATATAATTTATAATCATTTTTTTCTTAATTCTAGTTCAGCGAAGTCGCAATTAAGAGCTAATACATAAAATGTTCTATATAAAAATATTTTTATCACTTAAAATCTAAACCAAGTTAACAGCCAATTCCAAATAAAAAAATATATGCATTTAATTTAATTCAATTCAAGCTTATAGTAATCTTACCGTTATATCTTCACTAGTAATATTTACTTTGACGTAAGTTTCATTTCTAATCTCATTTTGTATTGTCTTATTGTCAATCCCTTTGTTGGATATAGAACTGATAACGCTATCAATATTTGCATTGGATATATTTTTGTTACTATTTGAAATCGTTGATGTAATTTTTGCACGTTCTTCTGTTTGTTTGTCTGTTGTATTAATTTGTATTGGCTCGGTGATGTTTCCATCTAAATCTGTAAAACAGATTAAGGTTTTACTATTACATAGTATAATATTAACGCAGAACACGTTAATCTCAGAAACAAGTGGTTGGAATAAAAAATACCCCGTCCATTAAGTGTTCGTTCATAAACGCAATAGTTGTGAGTTCGATTCCCACTCGAGGGAATGAATTATTTAATATTTTCGTTTCCTCGCTTTAGTAACGACGCAAAGCGCGGCGTTGCGCTCCGTCATTAAACACGCAATGCCTCGATAATTGGACGGAAAGTGGGGAACGCAAGTGCCTTAACAATGGGTTCCCCGGTTCCCTCTGCTTATCCTGTTATATAACTTATAAAAGCTTCTTGTCTATAAATATTATTATGTAACCGTAACCGTTTCTTTTCCTAAGCCAGGACGACCTCAATATAAAATAAAATATAATAATCTTGGAATAATAACTTTATAATAAACTTTAGATTCTGACACATTAAATATGGGCAAGATAAAATGAGTTGATAAATATATTTAAATATAATATTATAATATAACGTTGTTATCATCAACAAATAGTGGCTTGTAGTGTAACGGTTGATACAACTTTTAAGTTATTTATTTAGGTTTATCAATATTGTAAATATTTATATATGTACGCTAATGATATATGAAAAACTTTTCTTTCTACGAAAAACTTAAGATTAAGACACTTTATGATTTTAAAACATCGCGTCATGAATGGTGGAACTCAACGCCGCGGAATTATTATTATTTTTTAAATTTAGAGACTTTAATTAATTTGCTTTGATAATATTTGATTTGATATTGAATAAATAAGGGGGAAATATTTTAAATATTGAATTGCAGAACCTGTATATCTAGGTTCCTCTCCCGACCTACTGTAAACACACACCGTTCCCATTAAGACACCTCTGTTCCCAACTTTTCACTGAATCTGAAAATGTGTGTTGAGTGGCGTGACTCAAGTCGCGCTAATGATTAATATTAAAATATTTTCATTTTCCCACTATAGCTGGACAAATTGCAGCGTTGAGTTCCACCAATCAAAAGTTGATAGGGTCAATCAGGGTAGGAGATCAGGGAGGGTCTTGAAACTAGATTCTCCCTGCCTACTAAGTAATATTAAACTTCTTACCTTTAAATGATAACCATCGTCTTTCATCTCTATCAACATTAGCATCTCTATGCCTATGTAGAGCTGGTAGAGCCATCAAGTGGGATGGTGGGTGATAGTACTTTTGTGCTTCAATCTTAGCGGCTTCACGTATCGCGTGTAATCTTTCTAGAATCTGTCTAAGTTCCTGTGAAAATATTTGTTTTTCACTTATGATATGAAACTTTGTACAAAGATTTTATTGTGTACTTGTTTTGCTCTACAAATGTGTGTTTATATGTATATGTAATTTATATAATAAGATAATGTAAGTGTAAATTAAATAAAAGTATAAAATGGAATGCTTTTGAGCTAGGTAAATAGAAACAGAAGAAATTTTGTACTTTCGTGTGCTCTACTTTTACTCTTTTACTTTTGTCAATATGTCACCTCGTCGTATGGTGCCTCGTCTCTCTTATTACTCATTCTGACTTCATAAATTCTTTTTTTTTAACTTCTTCTTTATTATCTAAGATCAAAACTGTTAAAAATACGCAAAATTCTATTTATTTGCTTAAAATCGTAATGTATTAAGGGTCTTTAACAAAAATATAATAACAATTGTAAGTACCTTTGGATCATGATCAGTGACGTCTACAGTGGGGACGTTCTCAGGTGAGGTCACATTAGCCTTTTGATTTGGATCGTGGAATTTGACACCAGCTTTGTGCCTTTTCATTGTATCTGCAATATCAACATTAGTGTTGTTTATTTTAGTTTTTTTAAATAAGTGGAAAGAAATAAACTGAATAAAGAAAAAAATAAATATATTTTGCTTGATGAGGGTTCTTTTATTATACTGGGACTTAAATTTACTTTGTTACTGTACAAGAATATTAAAACAACTTATTAAATTAAAACTCCAACTCCAAATCCAAAGAAATTACCAGGATCATTGGCTTTTCCGTCTTCTTTATTTAGCTGTGTTATCTTCTCTATAAGTGTAGTATTCGAGAGTAGACCCAATTTGTGGGCTTCGAGAAGTTCATCTAGTTCTTCTGACGAATCGTCACCGATATACGCACACTCTTGTAGATGCTTGTAGCCTTTTATCATTATAAGAGACGCACCAGGCCATCTGTGAGGAAAGTAAGTTATTTTATGGTTTACATTTTTGTTGATATATGCTTAAATATGTGTGACTTTTTGGGTTCAAGACGTTCTTGCTTTGATAAAAAGACCAAGTTGCTAAGCAGCTAGAGTGTCATCTACTTTTGTCACTGAACTCGTAATGTCTCAAAAATTGGATATATTGGAATTGGAAATAATCTTTTTACCTCACGCAAGAAGACACAGTGACAGTAGATCCTTGTAGAAGATAGAAACCCCAATATTCTTTCATGTCATCTTCCAGCTCCAACTCCCTAGTCATGGACACTGGTACTAGCTCCTTGGTCAGTTCAGGTGGTCCAGGAACAACGAATGCGTTGAAAGTGGCATTTGATCTCACTACTTGCCGCTGATAAAAAAAATTAAACTTCAATACATTTTTTTTAGGATCACACTGCATCCCGCATATAGCGAGGAGTGACGGAATTTAATGCCGCGCTTAGTCTTTTTATCCAAGCGAGCGAGCGAAGAATCAAAAATTATTCTTTCTCCCAGGAGGGAATAGAGCCTACAATTGTCCCTTTTCGCCACGATGTCCATACGTCGAAAAGTATTAAATAAGTATTCAATAGTTTTATTATCTTATCATCTCTATCAATAGAGTTATGGGAAAAACCTCCTTTGCTTATTATTGTATGGTTGGCATTTTATTGAGATAAGTTTAGATAAGTTCAGTTATTGTTTATATTTAAAATAGAATTCAGTACCAAATATATTTATAATAACTTATCATGATGTGTCAGTGGGATAGGGCCACCTAATGTTAAGATGCTTTTTTCCTCACTATTCACCCAACTTTCACGATATGTTGATTGGTGGAACTCAACGCTGCGCTAAAACATGTTGATGAGAAGACAAAAACATTTTAAAGAAAATATGGGTAGTATCGATCTTTATCGGAATTGAAGCCGCAACCGTCCTGTTTACGTCTCGATCTCGACTTTATCTCAATATTAAACAATAGAAGATTATATCCTTATATAATAAGGCCATTCTTAATAATATAACCGATAGCTTGTATCTAATCAACGTGACATTTGATAGAGTCGAATATAGAGCGTTTGTTCTAAATGTCTTAGTCTTACGAGTGTATTGTTCTTTCAGTTTTAATATTCTTATTGCACTTTCACGCTGCAAAGCAGGGTTGTCACAGGGAACCTACTGTCAAAACATTATGTTCCCCAATTTCCGTCAAATGATGGTGCGTTTACCAGAGCCAGACAGTGAAAATAAATATAATCATTTCCCCGAGAGTAAAAACAAATAAAATAGATCACATTCTTATTAGTAGTCTTTTATGTGTAGCTAATTGTAATTTGTACATACGAGTAGGTATATTTTAACCGTGACTTTAGATAATATCCGGTCGTAACTACATTTATCGATTGATAGTTCGGACAGTTCAATCTTTCAGAGTTAAATTTTAGTTTTATATATTATTTTCTGTCTATTATTTATTATGTATTGAATTTAGTAAGCTGTATAATAAATAATTTTAGTTCTAAATACTCCTTGATAAGTCGTTTGGTGTGAAAATAAACTTTTAAATTTACTTCAGTTTATGAGATTTGTAAGTTTAGCGCTACTTCTATAGCTTTACACTTTTAGCCGAACTCTGAGGCATGTACGAGATGAATGTACGAAACCTTTAGTTATTTCCTTTGGAAAAACAAGTATATATGTATATAAGTATATATGTATATAAGAATATATATATATATATAAAATACAAGCTGAGGCTTTACCTGGCACCATGTAGGAGATATTTTACTATCTATCAGCCGCATGTCTGTCATACTCATCGGATACATTTGGCCGGAAAACGCCCTGTACCTAGAAACATATTAAAATACGTTAAAAAAATCATTTTATTCTAGTCGTCTAGTGTCACTCAAAATTTTTAGTAATAAAATGTTAAAACCTTAAAAAGATTAAGGCCAGTCGTGGCCCAGGGGCACAATGTGTGACCGTAAACGTGACTGGTTGTAGGTTTGATCCCCATAAGAAATGAAATATTTATTTAAATTAACATTTCCATTTCTTTACTCTGGTGCCGAGGCGAAGGCCGCGGCGTTGAGTTTTACCACTCAGCACCCAATGCCTCCAGAATGAATTCGGCGGTAGGTGGGGAACGGAGTGTCTTAGCACTCGATTTTCCCTCCGCCTACCCTGCTGTGAGCGGGATACAGCGTGAAGATGATTTAATTTTTTTAAATATACTCTTCTCTTTAATTCTGTATAAAAAAGAGTAGATTTCTACTCTTTCTACTAATCTCTTGAACTAATTGTATCCATAATATCACAATGTTGTATGGAGTCACTTTAAAATGTATGAAGTGGACACGGAAGTCTTAATTTAAGTGGGAGACGTATGATTTATTACTAGTGATTTACCAGATAGAGCCAGAATTTGATGAAATCATTTTGTGAATTGATCGCAAAATGTAAAAGGAGAAGCGTAGTTTTTTAACAGTAGATTCCCGCTGCCTACCCTGTTACAAGCGGGATACAGCGATAAGTCGGGAAAAAATCTAGGAATGAGATAATCGTATAAATAATCTAAAAATCTTTGGTTATAGTAGTATTAAGAGAGGATTTAATTAAATTTCTACAAAAAAAATATGGGAAAGTAAAAACTGAGATTTTGTTCTTATATTCTGTAGTAGCAGTAGAAAATTATTTTACTTCTTTCGTCGTAACGACTCATCCTATCTGAAATTTATTATATTTACAAGAAACCTTTGTATAGTAAGTTTTTGTCCATTTAAGACGTAATTATGTATAAACTTTTTACATTTATTTGTTTATGAAAATCAACAGATAACGATTCATTGTTTTGCCAAAATTTTATCTAAATTACATACAAGGATTATTATATATAGGCCTTACAAATATTTGCGCTGAGAAAGGAAATTCAAAATATTTGCCTCATTTACTGTTACCGTGTAATAAGTGTTGCGTTTACTTTAGAAATAAAGATTAATATTCTTTTAAAGGGGAAAGCCATAAAAATATTTGCCTAAATCAACAATCACTGCGGAATCAATTGTTTTTTTTTATTATTTTCTTTTTAGGGTTCCGTCGCACAACCTGTCGCGTTTACTGTCGCGCGCTTGTACGCCCCAACTGGTCTGTTACTTAAAGATTTTTTTCAGCTCCACACTTTATTTCGATTAGCGGGGTAGGAACATCTCTACATCTAGGGGTAGGTTATATAGCTCTCCGTTCTCCGTTTTCTAACCAGATTCTAGACATTACGTCTTGAATGGAGGAATCAACACCGCACAAGTCACTTACATGTAATATTTCTATCTATTCTATTTTCTTACCTCATGTGTAATGGTATAAAGATGAATAGGCACGGCAGAACTATCATTAAAGCCAGAAGTCGGCATAATCTGATAGGGCCCTTATTGCAGGATCGCGAGGCTATTTGGCTAAACTGTCTGGTCGGTCGAGGGCGGGGGAGTCCGGCTGTGAGAGTGATAAAAAGTTATATACTTAATAAGATCTTTAATTTTTGCATTTTTTCGTTTCACGCTGTATCCCGCATGTAGAAGAAGGGAGGAGTGGAGCCCTTAATAATAAAAGTAAAAAAAAAAATTGTAGGCCAAAAATTAAAGAGCCGTGGCTCACCGGCACAGCGTCCGGCTGTAACAAGATAAGAAAAAAAAAGTTATATACTTACATTCTAAAGGCACTAATTCCTGTGGATCCATAGTTTTTCTTCTCTATACATTATTTTATGTAAAAACTTGTCTTTATATTGGTTTAGACTTGATACCTGTTGGATAAAAACAATGTTTTATTTGTAAGTCTAATAAGACTATTAACATATTGTCTTTGTAATATACATTATACATACTGAGATAACGTAATAAATTGCGTATAATGCACATATTGAAGTCGACTATACCTAACGAGGGCAAGCGGGGCGTTGAGTTCTGCCAGTCAACACGCAATGACTCGAGAATTCGACGGAAAGTGGTGAACGGAAGTGTTTTAATGGGAAACGGAGTGTCTTAACATTAGGCTCCGAGATTCTTCTGCTTACCCTGTCGTCTATAATTCTAATTTAAATGTTATATTTTATATACATTTACAGTTTATATTTACTTCTTTGTATTTAGATAGAATAATAAAGAAAATAACACAATTAATTGTTTCTATTATTCAAATACTTGTCAGTCACGTACTAACTACTGTTTTAAGTAGGTATATACAATAGCCATACCATACACTAGAAACGATTTAAATATGTAATATATATAATGGAAAACGCGACAGGGCGGTGGTGGGTTCGATTTCCACTCACTTGAAGGAAATATTAAATATTTTTTGACATTGTATTGATATTGTACTGAGCGTTCAACAACAAACTCTTCCCCTTTATAATATAAGTAGAGTAGAAGTTAGGAAACTCTTAGTGTTCTATTTGCTCAATTATAAATTATCGTTGCTTCAATTAGGTTATCAGTACCCTTCAGACATTACTCACGATTGTCGAACGTTGACTTTGCTCTTGTAAATTATGTATACAAATATCTGTCTGTCTGTCTGTCTGTTCGAGTTTTAGGGGTAAATTTCTTAAATGACTTTGATAACATTTGGTTTAGACCGAAACGAAAATGAAAATATATATTAAAAAATATTCATAAACTGTATTTGTTTGTCTCTCACTGTGAATGGTAGACTGCAGGTTTTAACGGAATAGAAAGCATAGAAGCCTATCGCTTAAATTTTTTTATTTTTATTATTTCTATAGATAAATTATATTATTATTATTATCATGATTGCATTTAGTGTATTCGGACAATATGGAGTTTCATTATACAACATGACATTCAGGCTTGGAAGGTGGCTAGAACACATATCATCATTTTTAATGATGATGATATGTGTTCCCTATGTATTTTTGGTGCATTTACCTATGTATTTATTTAGGTGTGACACCTTCTCTGTCTGAACACTTTTCTCTAACAATAGAGATAAGTGTTCAGACAGAGAAGGTGAACGTTAATGCACATTTAAAGGGTTCTCTTAAGCCTACACATGTGTCAGAGGTCCCAGGCATCGTTCTGAACTTTTCACCTTACACCACGATGGGAAACAGTGATCAGCAAAATCCATGAAGAAGCTTCTCCTCTCTAAGAATGTATTGTGAAAAATAATTACTAGACCTATTTAAACCAAATTGAAAAGGAGGTTATCTATTGGGTTAGGTATTTTTTTTAGCATTTAGAGGCTTTCGTTTTCTTATACTTGTACCTAACCCCGTATATCCGGTTTTCCTATCGATCACTATTTACTTAAACACCAACACGTGACTGACACTATGACAAGTGGCATACACGCGTGTTTGATAGTAGTGTATAATCTATAGAAAATAAATGTTTGTACTTTGTATTGATAGAACCTACCTACGTGTAAATAAAATAATGTCATTAAACTGTTTTAGATTGTTACTTACTTTTAGCTTCATGGTGTTCGTAGTGTTAGGACACTCCGTTTCTCACTTTCATATAAATAAGTTGTAACAAGTATATAAGAAGAATTTTTAGTCAACACAATCAAATGATACGACCATTAATGTATTATTTCTCTAGTGTCTAAAATTGCTTTGTTTGTTTCGCAATGCCCTTTTTCTCTTCACACTTTTCCCGCATACAGCAGGTCTGTCTTCGGTTCAAAACTCGAGGTGCTGCGTGTTGAGTGGAGGCACTTAACACCGCGCTTAGCCTTGCTGCCAGAGCGAGAAAATGAAAATATTAAATAATTTAGAACCGAACCTACAACCGCCACGCTTACATTCTTATACTTGTGCAGCACAACGGCCTTAACCCTCAAATTTTCGAGACATTGTGTATTGTGTGGTGGAATTCAACGCCACGCATTAAGAAACCGAGCGGATAGAACTCACAAATATTGCATTTATATTCACAAATTATCCCACTGCGCCGTGATGGTTTCAATGTACTTCTTTATAAATAAGCAACGACTAGTAGTTAGTAACGACTTCATTATCTTTATCGTATTCTAGGAAAAGTTTAAGTAATGACGATTTTGTAGCATGTACAAATACAAAATTATAACATAATGAGCAGTGGGTTCGATGCCCACTCGGGGGAGTCAAATATTATCATTTCTTCGCTCTAATAACAAGAAAAAGAGTGGCGGTGTACAACGCCACTCTTTTTCTTGTTATTAGAGCGAGCAACATGCATTGTCCCAAATGTTAGGCAGAAACAATGGAACAGAGTGACCTAACATTAGTTTAGCAAAGTGAATTTAGTTTAGGTAATATAGTTAGATATAAGATCAAAAAATGACCACATGCCTTGTACTGATAACCCAATGTTAAACAAAGAGGCCAGTCGGCAATGGCCCAGGGGCACAAGCGACTGTAACTGTAAATAGGACACGTTGTGGGTTCGATTTCCACTCGAGGTAATCAAATATTTTACTATCTAGAATTTGAACTTAAAAACTTTCATTTATAGTACTAGTACTTCAGCTAAGATTGTGCTAACAGCGTCGTAAGCTTTTAAAGAATGCAATTGTGACTTTGTTTTTTTTTAGCTTTTGCTGCATGGAGGGAGGGAACCTAATGTTAAGACACTCTGTTTATCATTTGCCGCCGAATTTTGCAAGCATTGCGTATTGAGTGGCGGAACTCAACGCCGCGCTTTGTCACGACACCACAGCGAAGACATGACAATATAATCGAACCCACAACCAGTCACGGTCGCGTTTACAGACACACTCGCCACGACTGGTCCCTATAAGTATTTAAATTCATGTATTTTTATTATTTTCAGACGAACTATACTTTTCATTAGTACCAGATATTAAGTGATATAAGTACATAATATATATAACGTGTATATACAGGAACAAAGCATACTATTGTTTCACACATATTATGGAAAATTGCCAAAATTAATAACTTACCTAACCTAACCCATATTTCCTTAAGGGTATTGACCGATAAAGCATTTAGGTTAAAGAGTAAAGATTGTTAAGAATATTTTTTTAGCTTCACGCTGTATCCCGCAACATAAATAGCGTTTAAGAAATTCGACGTAACTTGATGAGAACGTGTGGCTCAGTGGTCAGAGCGCTCGCTTTTCAAGAGGTGCGGGAACAAAACCCACTACTTCAATTTTTGCATGTCAGTATTACAAACTCACAACCATTGTGGTTATTCATATACAAGTAACGATAAAACAGCATATCTATACTAAGTAATATAATAAAGCTGAGAAGTTGGTTAAGCGCGTAAATCTCAAAAACTATTGGTTTGAATACAAAAA
This sequence comes from Heliconius ethilla aerotome, assembly GCA_001485985.1. Lineage (NCBI taxonomy): Eukaryota > Metazoa > Arthropoda > Insecta > Lepidoptera > Nymphalidae > Heliconius > Heliconius ethilla. The sequence goes on along the minus strand of FAPJ01015826.1, from coordinate 747 downwards.
ATATTTTTCTGTTGTATAGCCCATTTATTGAAGTAGGTTATAAGAAATATTACATCACACTTATCCTAATGACGGAGATTAATTAAAATATTTTTAATATGTAAAACATCAAAAGGACTTTTATATCCAAATATTCTTTAGATACGAAGACTTATGTACGATGTCCCATATATTTAATATGTAAATAAAGAAATAAGTATGTAATAATTGAGGAAAGACTTAAGAACGCAATTTCATTCGTTGAGGCATATGTATGCAACTGTTGTGGGCTAGTTTCCTACTAACTATTTTTTGACATCGGTAACACAACAAAGCACGGCGTTAAGTTCTACCACTCGACTCACGATGTCTCAAAAATGGGGCGAAAAGTGAGGAACGATGTCTATTAGTACTAATATAACACTTTTCCAGTTCCTCGCTCCGATAAGTAGACAAAGTCACAGACAGACCGTTCCGCCACTCAACATACAATATCTTGAAAATTAAGGGAAAGATCGGAAAGATTTTGTTCAAGTCTTTTAAGTCGTTAAATACATCTGTATGTACGTACCTACCTATGTCATAATAAAAAAAATCATTGGCATTCAAATTTTAGACACATAATAAATTTGTAAATGTCAAAGTATATTTGTAAATATTGCCACGTACGATTTACATTTACATAATATATTTGACAATCAGATATTTGCTAAATAAATTTTGATAAAACTCTACAAAGTGTAGAGTTTTTATCTATATATATAAAAG
>FAPJ01015807.1:0-11480 GCA_001485985.1 Heliconius ethilla aerotome | reverse complement strand
TTAAGTTATTCATTAATAATATAATTAATTATTAATAGTAAAGAGAAATTACATCCAAAATATGTAGTTTTCAACATTTTTCTTTTATTAACGTAATAAATATATGAAATATATCTGTATTAATATGGAAAAATCAAATGAATGTCCCTTAGGACATTCTCATTACTTTGTTGATTGCACGACACACGCAATATATAACTGACCGTGACCTTCCCAGTTTTATTAATCGGTAGAAAAGTTTAATGGCGTTTAAAACCATAAGACATAAACCCTTAATATCCCAAAGGCTTTAAATTTATTCGTTATCTATACAATGGGAAAAGTTTCCATCGTAAACCTTGGGGCTTCTTGAATATTAAAAGTTATATTATCCATTCATATTTCACGTAAAGGAAGAAATTTCCTTTGGGTATACTATTATATGTATATTGAAAGTAAAAGATAATGATTAAATAAATCATTGTTGCAGATTTTATCTACGATTTTATTTTATTAGAACAACACGACATTATTTTTTTATCGTTGCAATTATTTTCGCTAATACTTAGTATAAACATAGAGATTAGAGAGAGAGAATAGAGATATATCTATAGAATGAACGCACGTTTTTGGTATCTATTTATAGCATACTATTTCAATGTTATATTTTATCTGTTTTGCACTTAGCTGTTACTGTGTTAATAAAAATGTATGTTTTTAAGTAGACTTGTCATGTAAAGTTGTTACATTGACCGCAGGTTCTATGTTTACTAATTTAATTTAAATTTACCCAAAAATATGCAAATTTATTACAATGATAAAATAAAGATTTCGTATCGTACTAAAAGAATAAAAATGTCATAATTCAAAAATTTTGCAATATGCAGGAAAAAAATTGAATCTACACGATAATTTTAGTAGTTAAAAAAAATACTAAAATCTTTGATTAGATAACTTTCATTCCAGGTAAGTGTATCTCTATGAAGATGATAGATTACCGATATTATGAATAATATAAAGAAGAATAATAACTTACGTGTCAGACTGGCAGCAGCACACCGAGTGGAAGGTGGTGGAAACAGCAAAGAGGAGACACAGCGCCAACCCGTACACCACTGCGGCTATCGCTTGGGGAGCGTTGACGGACCGCGTCAGCAACTCGCGCGCACCCAACGATGCCGGTGCAACGCAAAGCGCATGCGTGAATACATTTGCTATGTTTTCCACCTAGATTGAACGATTTTTAATATTTTTAGAATCATAATATTATAGATATATAGAATAATAAGGTTTAATATTGAAAAATACAAAAAATAGCTTCAAGCCGTATCCCAGAGATCCGTATAGCAGAGTAGAGTAGACAAAGGAAACCATATGCTTGGCTTGGTTGGCGTGGTTCCCTCTGTCATAATACGGTCCCTACTTTTCGCCGATGTTTTTGAGGCAATGCGTGTTGAGCTTCAGACAATTATTGACAATTATTTAAAGGAAATCGCGTTTTGATTGACGGAACTAACGCCATTTGGTCTATCCAAGGTCGGGAATGCGAAAAATATTTAAATATGTATTATAATTCTAAAAGTGATTAGTAGAATCTTCTTTATTAGTAAAATATGAAAGAACCCTTCGAATCGCCCATCTTTTTAACGGGTGGGTCACTAATGAAGACTATTTATTTTGATGGGTAGGAATTGCCTTTTGGCGGTAAAATAACCTAATTTTTTTTTAGAAAAATGAAAACGTTTTCTGTATTGTAGAAATAGCACGCAGAGTATTATTCATAGATAAGAATTAAGAATTATATTATATTTTTTAAATAGCCTAGTATTTAATTTTTGAATATTCTCTACCTTAATACTGCTATTTATCTATTAATACTGCTAAATAAAATTTTGGTAATCAAATCTCAAGAATTTAGGATAATTTATATTTTTATTATCACAAAAAAAGAACAATGCATGCTAATTAGCAAAAAACATGTATTAAAATATGTATATTTTTTTTAACGGACAATATGTTTAATCATAAATAAGTAATTAATATTCCGCTGTTTTATTTAAATCGAATAATATTACAACAGAACATTTTATAATAAAGTAATGAAATAATATGTGTAACTTTTACTTTCTTTAGTACTATAATTATACCAAATATAACTAAACCCAAAAAGCGACAGCTGTTAACTGATCCGTTTAGAATAAAAGTTTTAAAAATAAACATATTGATTCTCGGTTTATAATAAATTTGTCACTTACTGTCGTTGGAACATACGCCTTGTTCGATGAAGCTCGTTCATTCATCCATTTCACTGATTTCATCTTTTCCCATGGCAAATCACAATGAAAATAAATTTTGCTCTGAGTAAATTTTGATTTAAATTTCATTATTATCACAGAAAATAAGCTTACAACGTCGCCCATCGTATGTATTTATAGTTACTTGACTTGAAAGCTAAATGGTCATGAGACCACCATTAACACTTTTAATCTTATAATGAAATTAGCCCTCATGATAGTGATTTAAATTTACATATTTTGTTAAACTTTTAACAGGACATTTTATTTCAGCAACACCCAACGTTCACCCAACTCACTTGACAATCTTCAACAACCGAGTGCAGATTGACACAAAGTATATCTTAATAACAATTTGACAGATTGTGAAGGACAATGAAGGGGAACCAACTGTCAGGAGATAGCTTTGCAAATCAACGTATCGAAATAAATGATATCGATTCTTAAGTTAAAAATCCAATTTGCCTGATATTATATTGATGAAAAAATGTTGAAAAATTTTGTACCATATAATAATAAATTATCTATAACAATTTAGGGGAAATATTTATTACGTTTAATATTGTCATTTTAATTAAACAATTATATCTATATTGTAAATAATATTTCTAATATAAGTTAGAGAGTTCCAACTGTAAATCTTTCGATATAATAATAGATAAACCGACTGCCAAGTAACAATGATAACGCATAATTATTTACAAGTAACGCCAGAGTCGACGAATCGATTAATATCGATTTGAATTTTAAGTAACAAATATCAAATATATCATGATTAAGTTTTGTTATTCTTTTTCCAATTTTTGATAAAACAAATTAAATGCTCTTGTACATTAAATAAAATAAAACATAATTAATGATAATAATGTGAAGTTCTTGGTGCTTGGTGAAAAAAAAAAGTTATAAAGGCGCCGTATCATTAAGGTGTGCTTTTGTTAATTTAGGGTGGCTTAAATATTTTAAAGCTCTACTTTCGTTATTTAGAAATCTGCAAAAGAATATATCGATTTTAATACAATTTTTGATGTTAGATATTTATATATTGATATTTTAAATTTAAAATATCGATATCTTTCAATGAGCCTAGCTTTGATAATTATGTATGTTTAGATAGCCCGATAGTTGTGGGTTCGATCCCATTCAAGGGAATTAATTATGTTATTTCCCTGTTTGGTTAAATGATGCAAGGCATATTATTTTGTTAGCCATGTGAAGTGTCTTGGTATTAGGTTTCTATCAGAGTAGAGCATAAAACTTAGATATGAACACTCTTGTCACTAAATTTAGAAAAAGATTAATGCACTTCCAATTCAAATAAGAATTGCTCAATTATGTTAGTTGATGATAGAATTCATGAATTCTATTCTAGGGTATAAAAGAGAGTAGATATATGAGTATATATCTACATATAAAATGTTTATTTAATATAAGTAGTTTCACCACACCTCAGTTATTATTATTTCAGCCTTTTTACCCACTAGCTGGTAACAGGGAGATCCAAAGGATATTCATGATAAGATTAGTCTTGTATTGTCCACAGCCTACAGCTTTTGACTATCTCATTGTTGCTTGCATGTGGTATGAGACTTACCCTCTGAGCATCATCCAATTTGTGACCACCACTCCAGATTTTATTTTGCCCCAATAGCCTAGCCATATTTAAGAAAAAGATAAGATCATAATGACTTAACATACTGACTGAATAGGAAACTTAGCCCATTTAAAAGTAAATATGATCTACATAAAACAATACAATATTTTTTTAAATAAATTATTTTATTAATATTCATAACCTTATTAAATGATATATATTTAGAAATTGTTTTCAAATATCTGTAAAAGTCTTTTTATTTCTGCTATCCTTGCAGCTTGAGCTTGAACTGGAACCATAGCCTGTGATACCTCTTCTCCTTTTGCAAGAATAGTATACATACTTTTTATGTTATTATCCATCGCATCACAGGTTTTTCCAACTGCATCTCTATATACTTCCATATTTTCTGCAGTTAACGAAGAATTGGAATGTAAAATGCTAGATAAATTTTCTATTAAATTATCAACTGATTGTGCTATCTTCTGTGCTTCGTATTCTAGATCATTTAAGACTGTTATATCTATTTGCCCTATTTGTGGAGCTAGAATTTGCCTATATAACTTTCCAGATGGGGTACTTGATCTAGATGCACTAGAACTTCCGAAAACTGGTGTTTCACCTCTTTTAGCAATTGGACTTGATAATTTAATTTTAAACTCCAAATCATCAGCCACATAATGTGTCATGTCACCTTCATAACGAACATGACCATCAATATTTAATGGTATTTTTCCTTGTTTACGATTTTCTGATGGAAGGTCATAGGGCCTAGATGGCCCTGGATCTCTGTTTTGTTCCTCATTACTATTTCCATTATCTGAATGAAAAGATATTTCACTATATGAGGCCGTCATTTTTGATGATATTTCCTCATCAATATCAGCTTCTGCATCTTTATTTGTCTTATCTTCGGAAGCAGTTTTACTATTTTCATGTAAAGAGACTGATTCCTGATTATCAGACATTTTAATATATATTTTTACTATCCGAAAAACTAAATGATACACAAATAGAAATATAATAGCAGGCCTAAAGACAACCTATGGTATTATTTACAATATCCACATATTATTATAAGATAAATTATCATAAATATTAACAGTTAACACATATTGACAAATAATCACTTTTGTATTTGATTGTTTTGGCTCATTCAGATGTACGCCACAGATTATTAATGTATAGTTGTATACTATATCTACCTACAGAACCGTATTTCTGTTACGAATTTACCGTACGGTACCGGTGTTGAAGATGTATTTACTTTACACAGTACAGTATTATGCAGTCACCTGCTGTTATAATGTCATGATTAAATTTCGATTGGTTAGTTACTTAATTATTTAAAACGAATAATCATACATTACGAAAGTAATTTGATTAACTTGACGGTATTAAAAAGTATTTTTATTTTTCAACAATACAATTACCGTGGATGATGAATTATTAAATGGATAATTTTTTTGAATAAGTGATATACATATCTATGTCAAATTATTAATTATTTATGTCACTTTTAATACAAAATATCATAAATTTTATTTTTATTCTTAATTGAAATAAAATGTGCAATGACGACTACGGTAAATTGTCTATAATATGATATAAATGAGATTTTTATATAAATTGGAATTTGTGGTGAAAAATTACCGTACGGTACCGTATCTAAATTTATTTTATTTTTTTGTACATAATTTGTTTGTTTATGGCTGGCACCACCATAATAACTTTTGATAACTCAAGGAATGTCAAAATTGCGGGAATATTTGACGTTTGTCAATAAAAACATCACAAACGTGAAAATTGAAATCGTAAAATGTATAATCTATGGTGAAGTCGTATAGAAATAATTTTGATGGGTAAAATATTGTAGTTATAGTTAGTGTTTAATGAAAAATATATCTTAGGTGAGGTAAGAGATGTGTAATTATTAATTTAATCAACGAATTTATTATTCCTTGATTCATTGTGAACGTAGGAACATTGCGAATATCTGTTTAACATGGCGCTCTAACGACATGTGCGGAAGATAACGCTTGTCCTTTGTCGTGTTACAATCTATTTCAAGCTCCTATTGCGGCTAATATTTTGTTTTTTAATTCTATATAAGATTCTCAACTTATTACATAATCTATTTGTAAGCTTGAATGTAATATTACGACATAACTTGCGGGCATTGCAATGGTGAAAACCCGACGTAGTAACGGAGAGAATGGGGAGGTTGATGAAGGAAATTATTCAATAAACGACGTTGGCAGTGTCTCTGATGAGAAGGTGATACATTCTAAATGATTTTTACGTATCTCTTGGCAATGCACCTTAGCTTATGTCTGAATGGTGGTCTCCATGAATGACAACTTCCTGTCCCCATTTTCCTCTCCAAGTACTTCTAAGAGTGCATGTAATTGCATGTGCTTTATAATTATTGGTCGTAATACAAGATTGTAATTTATTATGAGTCATGCACTTTTTAAAAATCTAAATTTTAGTCTGAGCCTGAGTCTGTGTTAACAAAACAGATACAACTATAATCTTTTTCTAATTTTGATTTAAAGCTGTTGAAATATACTTATTATAAACTCTGCATGTAATAAGCTTTTATTTATAAATGTTGTTATTGGTTTCCAAATAGAGTTAATAAAATTTGATGTTATAAAATTATGTTCTGCTTTTTTATTCTATAGTAAAGACTGCTATTAGATATGTTTTTTAAGCAAAGTTCTTACTGTTACAGTAATTTTATAAATAAAACACAACAACAGAAAAATATTGATTATAATTGGAATACTACAACTATTATAATACATTTAAAAGACTTTTTGTTACTTTAAAGAAAGTGGTGATAAATGTATTTAAACAATTTTCTGAATATTTTGTAGGCTTCAAATTGGTCTCAAAGGGAGTTGAGGAGTAGTCAATATAAGGTGGCTAGGAAAATACAACGCTGGCCAACCAGATGTGAGTAATGACACTATGTTTAGTGTTTTAATTTTGCAAATGCAATTCTGTAATTACTTTCCACTATTGTTTTGTAGCATATAAATAACCAAATTTAATATATAATAAAAGGAGTTGAATGTGAAGTCTCATATCATTAATACCACCACAATACCATACCCCACATTGGAGCATAAGTGACAGATTCTACATAGACTTATCATATACCATATACATACTGTTTTTATTACCATTCATTTTTTGAGACATTTCATGTTGAATATGCGAGTTCTGCCACTCAACACGCAATGCGTCCAGAATTCGGAGGAAAGTGGGGAATGGAGTGTCTTCCACCCTGCTGTGTGTGGGATACAGTGTGAAGCTAATTTTATTTGTTGAATGGCAGAATTATACACCCTGCTTTTTTCTTATTACTAAAGTAGGAAATTAATGGGATAAGTTTAAATGGGAATGGAAAATAATTCTTTCCTATGTGTGAATTTAAAACCTCAACCATTGTCACAAAAGTTGTCACTGTAAGATGATGGTCTAACAGATAGATATTTTGTTCATAATATGACAAATCATACAAATGTATTTAGTATTAATATTGTATTATTTTCTAATAGGATAAGTTTAGATTTCTCATACAAAAATATTGTGTTATTTTCTAATAAGATAAGTTTTGATTACAATTTTGTTTTTAGACAGCCGCAGCAGACTTCGTGCAATCAAAATGCCTAGATCTATAATGTTTCCAGAAAGTGATACTGAGCCAGAAAAATATTCAAGGAGGTATGGAGTTCTCACTATATATTCTTACAAAGTACAGCAATGTACAGCAATGTGACCGCAAAATTGTGGTTGTGGGTTCAATCCCCACTTGAGGGAATAAATTATTATTTCTTAATATTTTTTTCTTGTAAAATTTATTTAAATTTATTTTTTCGTATCTTCGCTCTGGTGTCGAGGGAGGTTGAATTCCACCACTCAACACACAATGCCTCCAGAATTCAGTAGAAAGTGGGGAACGGAGTATCTTAACACTAGGTTCCCTCTACTTATCTGCTGTGTGCCGATAGCATGAAGCTGATTTATATATTTATTTTAGATCACGCCAGGTCAGGGTGTTTTTTGCTGACGAAAACGATACAAAGAATAGAAGTATGAAAATAAGGCGCAACCGTGGGCCTAGAAAGAATTACATGGAAGACAGTGAAGATAAACCAATACAACATAGTAAGTTTTTGTACTAGAAGTATTACTACTTGCTATTTGTAATTATGATAAGGTCAATTGGTGAACTAAGATTATGTTTTTAATCGTAATAAGGCTCAATATTGAGGCTATGATGGAACAGTGGCACATCGTGTCACTGTAAACGAGACGTTTGTGGGTTTGATTCCAATAATATTTAGATTACCTCTCTGTTGAAAAGATAAGCTCGGGGTTGGGTTACGCCACTCACGCACGCAGTGGCTTAAAAATTCGGCGGAGATCACTAGCCTACGGAATATCTGTAAAAAAATATTATTACTAATATTTTCATTAATTAAAATAAAATATTAATATATGGTGTTTTTGTGCATCATACACAGGGGTAAAAATAGAGAGCACATCAAAACATCTCATTTTAATCGAACAATAATTCATCCCTTTTCTAACATGTATATATGTAATGCAGCAGTAGCTTGACAATCCCCATATAGGCTTTTAATCGCGGCTTCGCCCATTTGGACTTGTTGTTATATTACTTCAATTTACACAATTACTATATGAACTTGAATTCTTAAATTATTCAAAAATGTGATGAGTGTGATTGTGTGCGTGTACAATGTCATTGCAGTATTTTTATTATTTGAGTAGCACACTAATATATAAATATAACAATTATTACCATAGACGATTTTTTTATTTATAGAATATATAAAAAGATATTTCAGATGTGAGGCGCAGTTGTCGTAAACGTAAGCTTCTCCACCACAATTTCAACGAGAGTTGGATTACGAATGAATTAAAAGTGAAGGGATATCCTGATTTGTATGGGTTCCCCGGTACCAGCTCCTCTGACGAATTCTCTTCAGGAGATGAGGCCAGAGAAACTAAGAAAATTGTAAGCAACCAATGTTTTTTCGAAAATAATGCTTGTATTGTTTTTGACTTTTGATTATTTAATTACCTCTTTCTTTGCCTGGAATACAGTATTTACAGTATTTCTCTTGTCTGTGAATAAAGTGCGACGTTAGTTTTCGCCACCAACTATAATGTATTTTTGAAGACAATCTTGGCCTTGCACAATTATGTGGGCTATATTAGATATGCGGAGCCGAACTCTACTTAACGGCGTCTATAAGACAATGACAACGACAATAATAATATACAAACTTAGTATATTATTATTGCCGTTATATCGAGGAATCGCCTTTTAGCTGTAGTATTTCTAGGTCGATACGACATGCTCCTTCAAAAAACGAGTCTATCACTTATTATTACGTGGCCCATACGCTCGTTCGCTTTGTCTTTTCCATTAAAAAAGTGGTGTTGTGTGAGAGGTTGTGTCCTAAGGTATCTTAAATACATATTCTGCGCAAGTTTGAAAAAAAATTTATTTTGTTTCTAGACTCGCAGCAATGTCCCAACAAACACAGATGAAGACACACAGCTCTCGCGAAGAAGAACCTCTGCGAGATTCACAAAATTAAAGGTAAACTAGAAAAAAACACATGCTTTACTAAAATTAAGTCTAGTCTGGCAAAACTGTGTGTTGAATTCGATCAAAAAGTGGAGAACACAGTAATTTGACACCAGTTTTCCCTAAGTAGCCTGCTTGCCCTACTATGAATATGTGGAATAAAATGTGAAGTTAAAATAAATTATTTCTTATCTTTTACAGGATGCATCCGATTCAGATTCAGATGATGATAATAACCAAACTGTAATAGAAAAGAAACCCGCAGAAACAAAACAGGTGAAAGAGGATAATGACAAAATGGACATTGAGAAGACAGAGGCAAAAGAAGAGCAAAAAAATGAGAATAATGAGAAAGATGAAGACCAAGATAGTACAAGGTTTGATGATACTTAATATAGTATGTAAAAGAAATGACAAGATACTTGTGATGTGATGAGAGATGATACTTGGCACCTCGTGGTGTTGAGTTCCGCCACTCAATAACTCAAAATTTGGACAGAAAGTGGATATCAGAGGTTCCCTCTGCCTACTTCCACTTGCTTCAAAATTCTTTTTAAAAAATACCTTACAAATTATACATAAATATCCTATAATAAATATCCACAGTAACCAAGTCCCCGCTCGCTCCACCAGGCGGAGAGGGAGGAGAATAAAGAAGAAAGTTGACAGCCATCAAGAGACTGGTGAGTCTATATTGTATGTATGTTAGAATTAAGTAGAGTTTTTTTTTTTTTTAAAACTTGCGTAAAACATGTATTAGAAGTAGTAGAATTTTGTTATTAGTGTTATGTAAATTGACTGAAGTTATAATATCATTTTATGTTTTTATTTGTACTTACAATACATATATCAAGAAATATGTTTATTTGGGAGCGTTAAAAAGTTTTTTATTTTTATGTTTGATTGTTATGTTTATAGTATCATCATCATCATCGTCGGAGTCGAGCAGTGAGCTTACGAGGCGAACGAGACCGCGGCGGTCCGCCCGCGCCCGCGCCGCGCAGCCTGCTTTCGTACAGCTGACGCCCAGGGAGACCCGCACTAGAGGTAAATAGTGCTTTTCGGACCTTCTGCTCTCCTGGTACTTTTGTTTCCTTGTCAGTCCCTACTTTCGTTGTCCTGCACAATTAAAGAGGGGTCGAATGAGTTGTATCAAACCTGAATGTAGCCGTAGATGGCTGCGTCGATCTAACTTTTGGGATTTTACTTCCTTCTGAATATATATATTTTAACTGTTTGTGATAATTTGTTTTTCCTTATGTCTATGTGCTAAACTAACAGAGCTCGTCTTCGTTCAGCTCGCGCCTAAGGCGACCCATCCTATGGGTAACAAGTGCTCCTTGGTATTTCAGCTACTTCTGGTACTTTATATTATGGTTTTCCCTTGTCCAGTTGATGCAGTAGTTCCCATTATCATGCTTCCCTGGTTACCACAATTAGAATACCACAATACGGTAGACGAGTCGTGGCTACCAGAACTTGGACCTTCTGAACTTTTGTGCATTGCTCACTCGGGAAGAATATAATCAGTAAAAAGTATATTGTAATACGGTCTTTTGATATTTTATTTTAAATAAGCTTCGATTTGTTTTCTCACTCACCTACTAAACTGTGATATTGATTTTTAGTAGGAAATACACCTCGAATTACACCAACTACAGAAACAGAATACACTAGAAAGTACACTAAATAAATATCTAAAACCTATATTACTATATTTTATCTCATTGTTTCAGGTAAAAAGTTTACATTAAGAAAAAAACCGTATAGCCTAAGAGAAAGAAAACCAAAGTTACTTCGTAGGAAAACGATAAGATGTTAGTGTTTTTTTCTATTAGTCGTATAATTAATACACAAGTACACTACTCAAAACAAAATAAAGGCCACTGCAATTTTCAAGTATACTTATGTGTTACTGGGACTTAGGTATTAGAAAATGATGAAGTTCATTAGCTTTACCATTTTCTAATGTAATTAACTTAAA
>FAPJ01015785.1:5799-16319 GCA_001485985.1 Heliconius ethilla aerotome | reverse complement strand
TGGGAAGGCAGTTCTGCTGAGAAGAGCCGGCAAGAAACTTAACAGGGGTGAAGCGTGAAGATGAAAAATATATAATTTTCAATTTAATTTTCATTGCACAGTTTTCTGTGCTGTCACAGTATCACAGTACGTACTCGTACATCAGAGTGGTTTATATAAGATTCAATAGCATCCCATCACGCGACCACTCGCATAGCGTTATCGCAAACAGAATATTTCTTGAGACATAAATTTTGAGCTTTGTTCAGAGCGACCTTAAAATAACTCTAAGTGAAATGAGAGCACTGTAAATTGTGTGAAATTATCATATTTTCATTTCAATCGTTTCATTTTGTGAACACGAGTTTTTTTTTAAGTATGTTCACGAGTGCTACCTACTAATGTTAAATCGATAGGTCGTGGATTCGATTCCTATTCGAGAAAATTAAATTAATATTTTAAACGAATAAGTGCCCAGGTTCCCTCTATCGGCTTAAGCAGACGCTACCGGGTGTATAATTTGTTATCGTGATGGTGCTGATGTGGTGCCGTTTACTGTGGTTGGACATATATTCGAATTTTAGTCTGGGAAATGTCAATATTTAACATTTTGTGTGTCTGACCTGATGAAATAATTTACCATGCGCGGCGGAAAATGGAGGATGAATAAATTTATTTGAAAAAACTCGTTTAATCCGCTTTTTTCTATTATTGGCTATTTTAAGCTATTCACGAACCCCACTACTATCTTTCCGACGGTTACATCACAAAATAGAAAATATTCATATAAAGTTCATAACTGGGTCCTGTGACATAAAACTTTCGACTAAACAAACATACGCCCGAACTTTCAAGGTGATTATTTTGTTTGACTTTATTCATTGGACGCGATCCAAAATAGTTCTTTGTTGTTCATTTAATGGAAATCATCGTAAAATGCGTTTTTATAGCTTAATAAAATCATTCGGACGTCTGCCACTGCTAGTGATGTACGCTGATGTTAGTCCAAATATTTTTGTAGTGCGTTCTTTATGGTCGTTATAGATACGGTTGGCCGAAATATTTTGCGGCTGTAATATGGCTTTATTTTAATTTTCTATAGAAATATTTGAACACTGTTTAAATAAATTTTAAATATTTTGGCTTCCTATTAGAACTTATTATGTCGTAGTTCCTGTGATTGCAGATTAATTTGCCAATTTTTTAAAAAATATGATTTAGTAATTAATTTATTAGTATATAATGTCTACGTTCAGTTATATTTCATTTTCTCGTATTAGAGAAACTAAAGACCAATATCTGACTGAACATGAACGATTTTTATTTACACTATAAATGTATTTTTTTATCGGTGTTCAACGAATTATTACAGAAAAAAAAAACACATTTCCTTTAAATATTAGCTATCTATTAGTTACGATTCGTACGTTACAATAACCTATCTGATATATTAACGATCAATCAACCGTAATCGATATTTGGTTGTGTCTAACTTGAATTACGGTTTTTTTCTTATCACACGTTATCAGCGATCGCAGATAGCTTAGTCGCTAGATGTTACAATATAGTACGAAGGCCACTCATCATTTGAGTATGCTATACAAATAAATATACCTATAATGCCAATACTGTGTCTTGACAGCTCACGCAAGTATAATATGTACTTGTACTTAATACTGTTCATATTTGTAACTTTTTCATTAAAATTATCATTCAGAGTTTTTCTCAAACACGGAATATTTGAACCATCTCCTAGACTATACGTTTTTTTTAAAAATGTTTTCTGTTCTATTTTATTCACTTGAATTAAAATAAAAAGCTTTTTTTTATAAACTTGTGAAGTAAAGTAATTTATATTTTGTTTTGAAATTTTTCTTAAAGTAAAAATATAACAACAAAAGAAAAAAAGTATTTTTTGATATTATTAATTGATATTACTGATCAGGTAAATCCATTGTGATATCATAAATCATAAATATGCAATAATCATAGATAAGCAATCGTTGCATAACTAATATGACAAACAGATAATGTATAAAATACTAAGAATATAGAATATAAATTCTCTTTCAATTTTGAAGAAAATCTTTTGTTATTATATTTTTAGTTAATATTATTCAGTTATGTATTTTTCAATGGTTTAGTATTTACGATACTGTTCATTATTTAATGTTTTAATAATAAACTATAATATGTGATTTTGACAATTACTTTGAAAGTCGCTTTAATACAATGTTTCACTCATATGTAATATAATATTAGATATTAATATATGTATTGATTCATAATTATGTAGATATTTAAAAGTACTGTGTAAATTAATGATGTGTTAATAAGAAATTAGCAAATATTTTTCAAAGATTTATATTTCCACAAATATATTACTTTTCGGAGAATGTATGTAGTTACAGATAGTATTAAAATTGTTGCCAAAATGTGCTATTGTCATTGGTCAAGAGAGCTGAATGTGATATTTCAATGATTTAAAAATGAAAATATTCTTTCTTATGTTATAAAAATATTAAAGAAATAACAATCAGTTGATGATATTATAAAATAATATGATAACAACAGAAGAAACTTGATTTAACAAAATAACTGCAAATAAGTAATGCTTCCAGAATTCGGCGGAAAGTGTGGAACTTAGTGTTTTAACACTAAGTCCCCTCTGCTTACCCTGCTGTGTGCGGGATACAGTGTGAAGTTGTGCTTATGCATTCAGTTAAATGAATATCCTGAAAATTTAATATATCCACAAAAAATTTGGAAAAATACTGAACTTAAATCATTATTGACACACAAAATAAAATTATTTTTTGTAATATTATTATTACTGAGGTCTTTGTGACGTTATCGTTTTGCCGCTAAAACGTTTATAAGTAAGGAGCTGGATAAACAAGTCTTTACTGTAATTTATTTTTGCAATCTGTACAAATGGGACCATAGACTTTATTTATTTATTATTAATTTTTTTTCTTATTCTTAAGGGATAAGCTAAAAATGAAAATATACCTAAACAGTTAAAATTATATTTTTTCCCTGCTTATATATCACATATGAAAACTCTTTTGACCTTGACTGTACTTTGAAATAACTGTATGTTTAGAATTTGGCATTTGGAAATAAAATTATTTAGAAATTTAAATTAATGGCAGACTTTATTTAAATATTTCTCTCAATTTAGTAGGTTATGCTAACTTCATATTGTTATGTATGCAAATGTATATACTATTTATTTTCGAAAAGAAATTGAATCATTGGCAAATGTCTTAGTTCTATATATAAAAAACGGCAAATTTTTTTATACAGCAATTTTTTTTTGGTTCCCAATACTAAATGTTATTTAGCTGAGCTTAAAACTAAATCTTTCAAACGTAAAATATTGAAGGGAAAATGTTCGCAAAATGACACACAGAATATTGTGTTTATAATGGTTTTTTTTAATATCACTATTGAAAAAAAATATAAAAATATACTTCTTTTACTGAATGTCAGTGGTAGGACATATTTTGCTTCTTTAACGCTAGAGCAATTTATCATGTGAGATATTTAATTTTTATTGCCTGCTAATTTTCTTTTGTATCAATATTACTTATAATTTGTTCTTCCTTTAGACATCTTGAAGACTGATTTTATATAACATTTTAAAATAAAAAATGTATTGGGTTATTTTTTATTTATCAGTCTATTTTTAAAGTAGACAAAATTATTATTAAATTCAAAGTTAAATAATAGTGCAATGTCAAAAACTTATGTATATCTTTGTATATTACAAAATATTACTTTTCAAATATGTCCAAATAGTTTTTAAGTGTATAATATTTTTTTATGTACTTGTCTAATATAATTGTGTTAAGTCTAAGTCATGTTCTTTCCACGATGCATTATCATTATCGAATCAGTGCCAAATTATTTTTTATTCTCCAATTTCGTACTTGTTAGTACAATTTAGTTCTGGGTTGCCATTTTTAATGCCAATTAAATGAATATTTAATTAACTCGATCATTTTAAAAATATATTCTTATATATTATAACACTCCCTGCATACTTATTCAATCTAATTTATTACTTTCGAAGTATTTTATACTTTTATTATTAATTGTATCATAATAAAAATAATGTTTCACAGCAACTATTTAGGTTATTTGGTTAAAATAAACCAACATGAGAGGTTGAATAAAAATTAATATAAAGTGTAATTATGTAAAACATTATGTTGTAAATAATTGTTATTAGTTATGAAACAAAAAAAATATTAAAGTGGGAAGAATCTAAAGAAATGTGAATAATCTAAAGATGACGGCTCTATAAATGCAAAATATGAAGTTATTACTATTTTTTTTATATTGTACATACTTAAGTTCTTGCTGTGAAAATATATTTGAGATCGTAAAACATTGTTCATTTTGGTGTATAAATATAAAAATAACAATAATTATGTATAAATCAATAACTAAAAGTGTACTATAACAATAATTTTCTTATTAATAAATGTGTGATGCTTAAAAAGCTAAAATTATGCTCAGACTCCTAATGTACCTATGTAACTATTTTTATATTAAGATTCTTAACCTAGTGTCTAATATAATTGTGCATTTATTGGAAACGAATTTATTTTGTGTTGTTTTAAATACGTGTATCCTATTGTTATATTTATGACTTCACATTATGTCGATTATGAAAAAATAAACAAGCCTTATGAAATATTTACTTCTTGTTTTATTTTTTTTTTTTGTAAATAAAGTGAAATAAAAACTATATATTTTTTATTTATTCCCAAAATAATCCGTAACAATACCAAATATGAATAGAAAATCTATGCAGTAATATATAACTGTACAGTAATATATAAGCTACTATTTAGCTCAAGTTAATATAAGACAGTTTTAGAATTTTTAAATGACTTAATGACTTGGCGTTGGTTGATAACATCGCTTAATAGCGCAGCATTCTGTTATTAGCAATGTCTCTAAAATTAGCAGAGAATAATTGACCGAATATCTTAGCATCACATTCTTTTACGCTATCTGGCTATAAAATAAGCGAATAATTAATATAGGTTTTTGTTTAAGACAATTTAGAAATGAAAAGCAATATGCTAATAAACTTTAAAATAAATGAATTATTTAATTACATTTTGATAAAATAAATAACTCTAGTGTTGCCATAACTTACATCTTGTTGCCAATATTTTGAAGCTCGATTGTTGAACGCAGTTACAAACTGTCATTTTCATTATCATGGCGGAAGACGAAGACGGTGTTTCGGATAAAAAATCACCACAAAATTTAAATAATGCAGGAAATTCACAAGAAAACCAGCAAAGTGCCAACAAACCTGACTTAGGAATTGAAGAAGCTAAATATGACGTTAAAGAAAATGGAGAAGCCGAGCCCGTCGAGCCAATAAGCTCAACGTCCAGTGAGTGTTTTGCGAAGTTGTTTTTTGTTCCCTAAATTAGAGACATTCCTTTATGTTTTGTTTTTAATTTTTACAGAATCGACTGGGGCAATGCGCAAGGATGAAAACCCCTTTTCATTTCGGCATTTTTTAAAACGCGACTTATCTCTACCAGGCAATTCGACATACGAAAACACCGGAGCTAGACCAAAAGTTTACGCAAATACAGTGCAGCATTCTCCTACCAAAATAGATATACACCCTGATTCAAGGCGGGATAAGAATCGCCCTAGTGATAATCAAGCCAAAGAGAAACAAAATGACGGCGTAAACCTCCGTAACAGTGATGGGACGTCTTCAAGTAGTTCAGTAGAGGTACCTTTTAGCGTAGCGGACAATTCTGACACGAAGCATAACTTGTATGCGAGTAGTTCTGAAGGCCCCTTCTTCCACAGACCAAATTTAGCATCAGAACCTTTAGGAATGCCATCCCTACCCGATTTTGTTCAAGATCACATATTAGTGGAACAAGCATATTTGAATTCAAATGGTCCCATATCTGTTGATCTAGACAACCTGCCTGACTTTACATTTAATACAAATTATAATGCTGGTTCATCTTCTTTGGGTAGAAGAAATAAAAGTGGCTATGGTAATAATAGAGGATATGACTATGAGTCCTATATGGGAGCAGCTTCAAATTCAGGCCAATCAAGCCGAAGTGTACCTTTAGACTTGCCGAGTGGTGCTGAAGCAGCTGGACCAGTTCCTTTAGATCTTCCAGTACACCTCAGTTTAGATCTGACAGAATCAGTAAACACGGCAGATCGCAGAAATGTTTCTCCTAGAAATAATTTTCCTTTAGATCTTCCACCAAATGTAGGTGAGTATTATATTTATAATTTCTATTTATTCTCTATCTTCTTGACATTATATTCTGCATAACAGGCTGGACAGACAAAACCATTTTTAAAACACTTCCCTACTTTTTATAAATTATTTTTATTTCCCCATTCTGTCAGAATCATAGTTCCCTGATGACTCATCTTACAACATTGGAGATTTAAGCAGTAAAAAGAGAGTGGTGTGTCTTGACACTAGTTTGTTACCTATTCTCTACCAGCAAAAACAGTGTGAAGCTGAAAAAAAAAAAGAAAAAAATAATGCATGTCATATAAGTTCAGCTTAGAGTATTCCACCAAATTGTACCAAATTAGCTGAATTACTTTTGAGTCACCATCATGGTATGCATTAATGTTTCATAGTTTTATTGTGTGCCATATCAATACACTTTGTTAGTATATCAAGGATATCTTTGATCTTGACATTCCAATACAATCTTTGACTATTTTTAGCATTTTTATTGTTATATTTTTTATTGTTACTGATGTATTCCTCTATAGAAAACCTATTGTTAAGACTTAACATTATTAACTTAACATTATATCCAATCCAATCTATGCTTTGTTTTCTACAGTGGTAGTTAAACTAATTAAAATAATCTTTCTTTGAGTCTTGGTTGAACACACTGTGCTAGGCTAGACTTTTTTTATTGCTCTCTTATAGTGTTTGTTGATATATATTTATAATTCTCAATTTGTTTTTTTATGGAAACATACTTTGAAATAAATAATAACTTCATATTCAATACAAGCATTCAAATCAAATGTATTGTTTTGTTTCTAATAAATTATTTAGAATTAATTGTATTATACATACTGTGAATTTTAATTTGTTTTGCATTTGTTTACTTTCTGTGCAAATATTATACAATAGCCACATTATTTGAACAGTAATTTAACAATTATAAGGCAATTATAAATAGGTACTTATACATTATATTTTTTAACCTTTTGTAAACAATACTATTTGTAAAAAGAATATATGATACAAGAGTGGGTGGTAAGACAGCTTGGAACAGGCCTCTGTGGACCCTGGACAAGACAGGTTAAATAATACTCCATCATCATAAAAGAATTGAGGCTGTTGCGATGCCCGCTGCATGCACAAACATACAAATA
Source organism: Heliconius ethilla aerotome (assembly GCA_001485985.1). Classification (NCBI taxonomy): domain Eukaryota; kingdom Metazoa; phylum Arthropoda; class Insecta; order Lepidoptera; family Nymphalidae; genus Heliconius; species Heliconius ethilla. The sequence continues at coordinate 8,918 of FAPJ01015785.1, read as the reverse complement.
GTTAATAATAAAGGATGACACAAAAGAAATGTAGAGACTATAATATTTGGCACTCTGTTCTTTCGGACTACCCATAGCTAGGTCAAAACTATAAACTAAAAACGAATTCTTAGTATTTAAAAACAGCAGAATTTAAATCTATTACTGTTATGATCTGTCCATGCTCAAATATATGTTTCTTATAAACTCGCATATTGTGTTTATATGCTTTTTGTAGTATTGGTGTTAGAAATACACATTCAAAGATATAAAAGTATTATTTAACAATATTTATTGTATTTAAGGTGCAGAATCAATGCGGTTACCAGATTTTCTTCCAGTCCATCCTGGCAGGACGTCTCCAGAACCTGAACACCAAGATGAACAACTACAACAAATTATATCAGAATTAGAAAGAACTAGGTAATAACTTTTATTACTACCTTTATCTGTTTCTATCAATCACTTTTTACAGTTTAACACTGTAGTCTGCATATAATGGGGTAGGCAGAGGGAACCTAATGTTAAGATTCTCTATTCCACACAAACAGCCCAATTTTCGAGACATTGCGTGTTGAATGGCGGAACTCAAGGCGGCGTATTATTTCTTAAAATAGTGAGAAAATAAAAAACAGCGTCCAACTATAAATACGACGTTTGTGGGTTGGTTCTCATGGAAATATACATACACTATTATTTTAAAAAAAAATTCTGACTGAATACGTCTTTGAAAAACGATGAGTGTATATATGTATTTTCAAAAGGTTTTTACAATTTCGAAACATCTATTTTGTATTTTTAATCTATAATTTTGAATGGTATAAAAATTTATACAACGAAAACATAAAAAAATGGAATTAGCAGTTTTTCAGTTCCAGCCCAGTAGTTTTTGTAAACATTCTTGTTTTACATTCAGTTTATTTACATGACCTAAGGTAATAATTTGCATGCATTCCAATTCAATTAAATATATTAATAATAATTGTATATTTGAGGGCAACATGACTGGATTTTTTTCATTTGTTTTATAAAGTGAATTATGCCTATTTTACATACCAGTATGACACTTAAATATACAAAATCAGGTTAAAGTTAATCAATGTTATGAACAAGCAACACCTTCACAATTTTTTGAATTTTACGGTTTTTCATATTATAAATATAGATAAGTATTTTCTTTTTAAATTATTTTAAATTGTGATTTTATTTAATTAAAATCTCCTTGTGGTATATTTGAAATATATACGCAACAGTTGTAGGTATCTCCTAAAAATTTGGAATGTAAATAAGAGAAATCACGATAAGTGTCGACAAGTTCGTAGGGAGAGGGAACACACTAGGTAAAGGCACCCCGTTTCCATTAAGACACTACCGTTCTGACTTTCCGCCGAATTCTGGAGGTATTGCATGTTGAGTGGGCTTAACGCCGTGCAACTAGGCAAGTTGTCAGAGCGAGGAAATGAAAATAATGAATATTTTATTTCATCAAGTTGGGATCGAACCCCCAACCTGTCACATTTTACAGTCGCATGCTTGTGCCCCCTGCGTCACGACGTCTTTTTTTTATTATTATTTTTCTCTTATCCATAATCTTTTTGTATATTTTTAATTGTATACTCTGTTTAAGAATCTACAATATTTATTGAATATTTATAATCGTTTATATTTATATATAACAGAGCGGAACTTTTCACGGAGCGCAGTAGACGTTCCCGCGCGGAGCAAGAAGCGGCAGCCCTAAGAACCGAACTAAGTGCGGTACGCGCGAGGCTACACGACACCGCGCCGCCTTTGCACCCCTTGCGAGACTTGAACGACCCCTTACAAGACCCCCTGGAGGATCCTCTTGATTGTATCAATGATGAGGTGAGCATGATTTGTATGTAAATATTGACTACATGTTAATATTATTACGGGTGTTTCGTATCATCTTGTCGCCCTCAAGTTAGCTTTAGATGGCAGCTTCCCTTAGATTCATTTTACATTTAACATCTGTAAGTGTGATATTTATACTCCTTGCGAGGTTTAAATGACCCTTTGGAAGATAACCTCTGAGACTTGCAAATTCGATTTTACGAAAGATGAATATTTATTTATATGTAAAAAACAACTGTGTTGAAATATAATATCAAAAATTATTTCCAGGCACGGGCAGCAGATCCTGAATCAATCATTTCTAAATTAAAAAATGAAATCAAAAGGCTAAAGGTAAGTTTATTTATGTTTATATTATATTACCTATTGAAAGTTCAAGCTTGTTCAAAAAAGTTGTAGATATGATTACCACTCGGGGAGACGAAATATATAATAATTTCATTTCCCCATCACTGGGTCACCGCGTAAAGCTACAAATACAAATAATAATTCAAAATATAACTGTATCAATCCTATATTCCAGGAGGAACTATCGTCGTCGCAGGCGGAGGCGCGAGCGCTACGCGCGCGGCAGGCCGGCGCCGCCGTTGACATGCGCCGCGCCGCCGACCGCGCCGAGACACAGCTCAGGTAATGTTGAGTAGTGCTTGTTGAGTGTCATTGTAGTGGGGTTTGGTTACGGTACGGTTTTTAAGTAAATGTTAGGTTAGGAATGTAATAATAGCTAACTTATTTTATACCTGAGTAAATTTTTTACGAAGACTATCCGGGCGTAGGACAGAAAAAGTTTTTAGGCGGATAGTACTGTGGGATTCGTCGACAAAAAACTGATGACTGCTGACATTACCCACTAAAACCCAGCGGAAACCCTCTCCACCTATATGAGACGTCTTGGTGGAAAGCCCCGCCTATACGGCCAGCCACCCACCATCGTCTTCGAGGTCCCTAGAGGTTTCTTGTCGAACATTACAGGAGGATCAGCATGACAGCAGTAGCTCCTCTAGGGTGGTAGGCCCTTGGCCTAGAACGACGGAACGCCGCTCTTCCTCCCCCGCAGCAGATTAGACCAGACAATGACCCGGTCGAAGGCTTTTTCGTAATCAGTAAATCATATAAAAAATTATGTGCTCAGCATTTCTTGTACAATTCAATTATATATTTTTATATTTCCAGGGAACTACTATCAGGAATAGAGCGTCTAAGGTCGTTGAGCACCGCACTGGACCCAACTTGAAACAAGCATATTGTATATTAAATGTACTCGT
>FAPJ01015783.1:4022-16058 GCA_001485985.1 Heliconius ethilla aerotome | reverse complement strand
TTAACTAAATTAAACATTTTTAAATCTTAGATCTATTGATGTGATTTTTTTTTATATCACACGTACTGACTGACAACATGATTATGAATAATATTTGAATAAAGACTGACTTTTACTCCTCACTCAGACGGATCGTTCTTATATGTGCAATATTATATATTATATTGTGAAAATAAAAAAAAAACATTGTTAGATGTTAAAGATAAATTCTCGTTTCGACTTTATAACAATTTTATGACATTAACTTACATCTTTATACTATAGGCTTGTTTAAAAAATTTTAATAAACAATATATTGCTATTTCAATTCCAAACTGCCCGCTAAGTTTTTTATTATTTTCACCATCAAGCGGACGGTGTCAAATGTCATTTTAACAGCCATCTTGTTTTTTGCTCCCGCGTTTTTTGCATCGACGGTCAGTCATAAAAATTATTAATACAGTAAAATTTCAGATTAGGTGGTATTAAATTCGAAACAAAGCAAGGATTTAATTGGTAATTCGTGTCCGTTCCGATATTTCGTCGCTACTTTATTGTTTTGTGCTGTAAACCCGACGCAAAGGCTGCGGACCATTATGCCGGGGGAAATTTTAAAATCAATTAGCCAATCCGTTTCATTGTTTTCGAAGTAAAAATAACATTACAGAATGAAATGAAACACCAAATAAAAACAAATAAATCCTGTTTATTGTGCAGATTATCTATAATTTAGCAATTTATTTTAAGATACAGATAAATTATTTACTTATAAATAATACATGCCAGTATTAAATTTAAAAAATGTATAAGAGATGAACGTAATACAGATTATAATATATAAGTACAACTAAAATTAAAATAAGTACCCATATCATTTCTTAAGTAACTTAGAAATAATTATTTACATCATTGCACCGCTCACAAAATAGAAACCAAGCTTCTGTTTTTAAATCTTTAACACAATAATCGATTGTTTATTAAAAGTCTCGCTCGGATGATTCCATAGATTTTATTATAATTAATAATTTAAATTAACTTACATTTTATATATATAGACTATTAATACTATTTTCAATAATCACTTATTGTATTTAAAAAACTATTCAGACAATAATCAAAATAATCGATATGTCGCTGTCACTAATTGCTACTTAACTAAAAATATATAAATCGACATTGCTAAAGATATTTTAAGAATTTACAAATCAATTTGTTATCAGAATTTATATTTATTTCAGATATTATTTGTATAATGTATAGGAATGCTCATACCGTAGAGATAAAAAATTAAACATCTTGATAGTTTATCCTAAAAGTATTTTAAAAACGTATGAAGATGCATACGAGTATACAATATGATAACAGAAACAAAAAACATATTTTATCAGCAGGAACTGATCAGAAGACTTCGATGGAATCATAGTTAGGTACTTTCACTTGATAAGGAGAGGGAACCTGGAAAACTAGTGTTAACACTCTTCGTTGCCACTACGACACTCCGTTCTCCACTTTCCACCGAATTTTAATTGCAGAGAGACAGGAGGAGAATTTATTGGTTATATACTAATTGTTATAAAATACCAGTATCATAAACACTTCTTTTTAATAAATGATAAATGCACCTCCTTATTAAATAGTGTTATTTATCGATATATATTCGTATTTTATTTAAATATTTAAGTAAATAATACAATTTATGTAAACATACAGCTAATTGATTGGTATTTTCAAGCATCTAGGCTTACATAGTTTATTAACAAAAGTAAATAATGTCGACATATTTTTCCCCAGATATTACAGAGCCACTTGTGGTTAAAGAAAACATTGAGAAATACCAAGTCGTTTACTTAAATACGCCTATTTCTATAAATAATGCATAATATAGCAGACCATCAAAATAAATAAATGTTCACTAGAATTTTCACTTCGAACTTGACGAACTTAGTCTAGTAAAATTTTATTAGAAGTCTCTACCTAGTAGTCTCTTGTAGTAATCATTGTATTTTTTTAAGAAAACTAGTAATAGTCTAGTGTCGGTGGTGGTCATAGCGCGTGCGCGTGCGCATGGTGCGGCGCCGGCGGCGGGTGCGGCGGCAGCGCGTGCTGCGTGGTGGCTGCGTGCTGGCGACCCTAGGAAATTTTGATTATTACATTTATATGCATGATATGCACGATCATATTTTCAGTAATTTTACGGTAAATACTCCAAACGGTCTCCTAATAAGTAACAAATAGCTCAAGAGACTTAAATTAAGAATAAGACAATAAACAGTTTAAGCATTTCAGATAGTTTTATCTAATTATACCTATTACCTTTTTATACTGCTATAATTAGACTTTTTAATAAGTCTATGATGTAATATAGATAGATTTTATATTCAATTATGTTTAGATGAAATTTTAATAAAATTTTTACTTAAATCAAATTTTGTACATATGAACAATTATTTTTATTAGTAGATGATAATTAATATAGGTAGGAATTTAAAAAATATAAAAACTGAAGATGGAATCCCACATTATACCAATACTCACTTGTAAATAGACATAATAATCATACGGCTGGTGCAGCGGCCAGCACCTCTGCGGCGGCACGGTGTACAGAGGAGGCACGGGGTACAAGCTCCCTCCCAACTTGTTCCGTAAGATGCGGCTGATGCTGGACACGGAGGGCACGTTGTACTTATCACACACTCCGTCAGCTAACAGCCTGTCGCGGATCTCCCACGCGAATATGCCCGGATCCTTGGCTTTCAGTTGTTTTATGTATGAAACCACCTGTGATCATATATTTAGTATAGTGCCTGTGTACAAATAGGAACGTATTTGTGATTCTTAAAATCATATATACAAATTCTACAATATATATTTTTTATCAAGTATTTCTAAGTTCTTGGTAGGTTATTGTTAGTATGAGGGAAGGAACCTAAGAGGGCGGAAACCTAGTGTTAAGATACCAACGTTCCCCAAATGCTGTACGATTTCCAAGACATCACGTGTTTAGCGGTGGAACTCAACGTCACGCGTTGTCTTCTTACCCGGGGTGTGAGTCGAACCCACCCACCGACCACCACTAACCCAACCGTCGTCGTCGTTTACAGAATTGTCTTTTTAATATTATGTAAGATTTAGAAGTGATATTCGAACTTGAACTTAGAAACAAATAACATAATCAAACATTCCATACAAAAAATGTAAAATCATAGATATTAAGTATTTTTAAAGACGTATTTGTTATCAAAAGTAAAATTTCTGTCTGTTCCATTGTCTACTGCAATAAAAAAAACAATCCAATACAGATTACGTCTTCGCAGATATTATGTCAAGATAATTTTTATTATACGAAATGCTGTAATTGATACGGCTATTGATTGTGAATGACAGCACTTAATAAATATATTATAATTTATTTTAGGCGTAGTGACGTTAATCTGAATAGATAAGGGGTAAAGATTATTTCTGAGGCGAAAATTAATGACACACACTAGGTTTCCTCTGCATGCCGATTACCTTTAATGGGATACAGCTTATATTGAGGATGTGGATGTGACTTATACCAATGTGTGATCATGAGATGACTTCTGTCATATAAAAAAAATCCAAAGCAAATTTCATATCAATATTTAGGGATATAGATAGATAATTGAAAATATTTCATTCCTTCGAGTGAAAAATAAACAACCATTACCTTAGGCGTGGTGACACGTGGTTTAGACCCGCCGATGGCACCAGGCAGGATGGAGCCGGTCTCATGGTACCGCGCCAGGATCTTGGAGACGCACCCGTGAGACACTCGCAGCTGCCGGCTGATGTCGCATGGCCTGGGGATAAAGTAATTAGTTAATTTGTGTTGCACTTAATTAATTACTACATATTTTTTAACCGGTCTCAAATTTGAGATCAATCTTGAGAAGCCGTTTTCATTCATAAATTATAAGTCTAGAATGAAAACGGCATCTCAAGATCAATCTCAGACTTGATAAATATGAGTCTTAGACTTCAATTAGGACTATGATTAAGTTTGTGTAAGTACCCACTTAATGTCAATGTTGTTTAAGGTTAAATAAGCCGTTAGTTAATATTTCTGAGTGCAGCTGTAAGTAGTAAAGTCGATTACGAGTAGAGTTGATATTGTGTGTTGAATGGCGGCACTCAATGTCCCTCGAGTGGAGATGGAACCCACAATCACACAACAAGACAACCATTGTATACAATCTAAGTAGATACTTATTATTTATAACGAAACCTATATATCAATATTTTTTATTTACCTAATTCCAAGCTGCGCCAGTTCCACGATCCTTAACCTAACCGCGTTAGGTAGCGGTCTGCCGTTCACGAACACTCCGCCCAGCTGGTTCACCTCACCGTACTGCTGGGCGCCCGCGCCCATCGCGGGGTTGCCCATTGCTGCTGCATTAGGGTCTAAGGAGAAAATTAAATAATTTTAGTTACTTAAATTTTACATACAGATACTTATAACTTAACATAAAAAGCGTGGCGTAGAGTTCCGCCACTCAATAAGCATTGTATCGACAATTAGGCAGTGCGTGCAGAGCGAAGTGTCTTAACACTAAGTTTCCTCTGCCTAACTTATATTATACTGGATACAGTGCGAGTGTCATAGATATGACTTATATGAAAATACAAAAAACTTTGATAATTTTTTTAAGTCTTATTTATTCTGTGATAGATAATATTGCATTTATTGAAATACGATCTTGTCAATGTTCTTAAACTTGAGAAAAAACGAAACAAAATTTTGATAGAAATTACTGAATATAAGAGGATTTGTGAGTTGGTAGGTGAGTGATGAGTGATGACATATTATGTCAGTGGTAGTCACTCATTAAAATATTTAATCCTCAGCAACAACAGCTACCAAAGTCAACAGTAGGTACAATGGTTCGCCTGAAGAAACGATATCTCAAAAAGCCAATTTTAAAATACCCACAAGTTTTTTATAGCATTTTCTATTGACTCAACACAGTTCAGTCTGTAATATACGATAATATTAAATTTATCGCAACTAAAGTGCGAATTCTAAAATCGCTGTTCACGATAGTTTGGCGTCACTTATCTTATCTAATATTTTGGATCGTCGGACAAACTTCTGATGCAATCCTTGCTTAGGTGAGAAATGTGTTTGGAGAAGGGTTTTTAAGGTCCAACACTTTCTTTTCACGCTATATCCCATAGTAAGTTTTACCTGCGGCTTGATTAAATGCATACAACTGCTTAAACACGGCTTTGTCCAACTACACATTTTTTAATATAAATTATACTATAGGTATGGCAGTAAACTTAAATTGTAAATTCATTCGTTTTTCAGGTCGCATGTTAAACAAACAATTTCTTAAGCAACATAAACATAGGTGATAATATTCTATGTATTTTAACACTAACTTTTCTTGGATAAAAAAAATAATAAAATCTGTATTATTCTAAAATATCCGATCTGAATCAGTAAATTTAGTAAACAGTTTAGTAAATTATTCGACGTAAAAAATTAAACATATAACATTTTAATTTGAATAAAATTATTTTAATTTGCATCTCAAGTTGTTTACAAGTGTTAAAGTGTCCGTACAAAAAGAAGAAAGGCGATATATTAGAGAGTTGCAAATTGGTCTCCCTGCCCACTAAATACTGCATTGTCTTATTGCGGAGACGCGCCCGAAATAGACTTGCGAGTTACGAAAGTGATGATTAGCAGATACCTTCGTTGATATGTTCTCTGCTAATTTATATGTAATGGCACATATAAAAATGATTAACGTGATGTAATATAACATAAAACCTTTTTCGATATACCGCCTGTCCAACAAGAAAAATATTTTCAAAATCTAAAATCTAAATCAAAATATTCTTTTTCCATCAGGCCAGTAGAAGCAATTTTAAATCGTACAGTTACATAAAAATGTCACTAACACCAGCTCGGAAGACAGAAGGACAGGAAGAGCTGGCAAGAAACTTAACAGTTGCTCTTTTTAAAATATAGTTTACAACAGAGGTGCGGCCATCATTAGCTTCTCTGAACATTAACAGTATTTAACTCCACCCTCTGGTATCATTATAGACTATAGTAGTCTTATATGGAATAATTTAGCAAATCAGAAACAGCGTGAAATCGCAGAAGTTTGTGTGTGTGTGTGTGTCAGCGGACAACGCGCAATGTCACGGACCGGTGTCGAGTGCCACAGGACGCCGCGCGCCGCGGAGTGACGCACATGTGGGCTAACAGGACTCAACAGAATTATGACTAATGGCTGTATTTTAATTATATTTTCTATTAATTTGTGTTTTTTATGTAAATATCTACATAATCATTGAAAACTGTTGTCTAAATTTTATTAGTAGACGCTACAATACTCTAAAATTCTAATTTTTTTCTTTTAAAGGCTTTGTCTAAAAAATTATGTTCAAAATTTGCAGATGAAATTTTAGCACAGCTTATGAATGTGGTTTAAATTATAAATATTTGTAGGTAAAGCTAACTCCGCATGTCACTATTGACGTGACAGCTGTAGAAGACACAGTAACGGAACAGATTCTTATTTTTTAAATGCTTTCAACATATTTTTTAAATTCTCTGCGTTATTTTTGCCAATTAAAATATATTTAAAAGAATTTAAAGAAAAAAGTTTTTAAAGCATATTAAATTAAGATATAATAAATAATTAAATTATTGAATAATAATTAAATATGAATCGTTCTAAAACTATATTTTTGTACATATTATTTATCTAATTAGCTAGGCCGTACTGTTAAAGCGACGGTTGTGGTTCCGATTCCCATTCGTGGGAGTAAAATATATATATTTTTTTCATTTTCTCTCTCGTAGGATACACTATAAAGCTAAAATAAGTAACGTAGCTAGCAAGACTATAGCATTACATTTATTTAAGTACATTCTGTCCAAGTGTGGGGTAAACGAGGCACGCCCATACAACGCATGCAGTATTTCCGCAGCTTCCATGAACTCATCTCCCTTTGAGATGAAAGGCACCGCCTCGCGGGGGGCCGACATACATGTCACACCCTATTGTAATAAACTTGTGTGTTAAATATGTAAGGGATACTTCTGATGGCTCTAGTTTTAAGTCGGAACCGAGGCTCGGAGCTGGATACGGATGTCAAATTAATTCGGATTGCCCATTTATTTCGGATAAATTTGTTAACTTAATGTTATTACATTTTTGAGTAATTTATTCTTTGAAGAATCTGTTGATTAATTTTTCGTGTAATATTTGTTGTTTATTTTTTTTTGCATCATAAGATCTTTGTGCTTATCGCTATGTCGTACTAAGTGATAGCGTGTCAGGTCGGTCAGGCAAAATCTAAATCCTGTGTTTTAAATTTCATAATAGCCCGGTTTTATTCCGCAATAATTTCTTTTTTCTTTTCCTCAATTGTAACTATTTTATAGATCTCAAAAAGACATAAGAAACTTCATAATCATAATTTTTATAATTGGTAATATAGACATATCTAATATTATAAAAAATGTCCATTATATGAAATTTTGTATCTTCTCTTAGCCAATGAACCCAAAATATTAAAAATAATGTCACGCAACACGCTCGTCGCCAAAAACGGACGGGAAGAGGCGTCACGGCGTGCACCGCCGCAAGGGCGGACCTAAATAAAGATCGCCTTTTAACTTCAATGTAGAGTTAATATTTCAAATAACGGTACAAACAACAACTCTCACTCACACACTTATGAAGCTTTGATGATTTTTTTACAATTTATTATAAGGAACTGTAAAGTATTGAATATTGTGGGGAACGGAAGTGTCTCAATGGGGAACGGAATATCTTAACGATAAACTCCCAAGGTCCCGCGTACCCTGCTATGTGCGGGGTACAGTGTGAAGCTAAAAAATGTATTGAGTACCGTCGTTGAGACACTCGTGGTGCATCGGCACAGCGTCTAACTCCGACTGCCGTAAACTGGCGAAGGTCCCGAGTTAGATTTCCTGTCGGTGCAATAAATTTTGTTGCTTGTACTGAGTTCCGTCGCTTAATAGGAAAAGTCACGAAAATTTGAATCACGTGGAGACACTACAGCCCTTCAGTCCACTATCCTAAATGCGTGAAGCTCCTGGGCTCTAGAGATGGACGATGCCTATTTAAATAAAAATTGTTATCACATTTATTAGCACAAGTTATCACACCGTATTATAACCTACAACGCGGGTCGCTGTGCGCTGTGCGTAGCTAATGCTTATTTTTCGCAGTCGCGCTACATTTTATTAATTTAAACGCTTTTTAAATAGAAACACTAACGCTTGTATTGAACCTTTTTTCTCTTTTTTCGCTGTATCCCGCATGTAGCAGAGGAAGGAGAGGGATCCTAGTATTAAGACACTCCTTTCTTCACTTTTCACCGAATATTGGAAGCATCGCGTCTCAAATGCCGCCTCGCACCGGATCGAGGAAATTAAAATAATAAATATTTAATTTCCTCGAGTGGGAATTGAACCCACAACCTCGCGTTTACAGTCACAGGCTTGTGCCTCTGCGCCACGACGGGCCTCTCTTGTATTGAATTCATTATTGATTACTTTCATATATGATCAAATATTATTTCTGTGTTATAGGCAGTTCTCGATTTTCCAGTGGGTAGGTACAATAGGATAGTTAAAATCCAAATAAGTTAAGACACTTCGTTCCCCATGTTGCGCCCGAATTTGAGATATTATTATTGAGTGATGAAGTTCAACGCCGCTATTGAATATTTACTGAGATTGAACCAAACTAACCGTTTAGTTTTACAATTTTCGTATACTCGTACATACGAGTATATAGATAACAAGAAATAAAGTGTTTCAATTTAATGTTGTTATACAACATGACAAGCAATATTGCTGATAAAGCTATATTTTATGAGAAACACGATGGGTTAGGACAAAACGTAGAAACGTGAAGTTTAGACAAGTTTACGAGTTTTCGTCCACAATCTTAAATTGAAGAAATTATTATGACAATTGCTGTTACACGCGTGCGGGGAGAAATGATCTCTACTTTAAATGTTGTTTAATATATTTACACAGCAAATTAGACTCCATAAACTTTTGACATTTCTAAAATGTAATTCCACATTTAATTCTATTGTTTTCGTTCAAAAATATAATTCTAGTCTCGCGCTTACTAGGATTTCGACATAGCAAGATGAGTATGTATGGCTTAGTGGTCAGAGTGGTTGATTTCCAAAAAGCGCGGGTGTTCTTGCAAATTAAGAGGCGTAGGTTTAAATTCCACGATGTTCAAATTTAAAACCACGACTGGTCACGACGAGTATTCAATATATTTTTTATTCAAATAGACTAAGACGAACTCCGGAACCACCGAATGGACATAAAGCTACCACCGGTTACGGGCAGTTCTACTGCTGCTGGCAGCTATCCTTCATGAGATTTAATTGATATTAATTCCATACATTTTTATCCTTTAAAGATCGGTTAGGTCGCCACGTGCGGCGCTGGTCTCCAGTGTCCCCACTCCCGGGATACATTTCTCAGCGCACGTTTAATTTACGAGCTGCCTTTGACGCTCCACCGTTGACAGTTACTGGTGTGTTCGTCGAAGCCGCCACTCATTAATTTTGCTTTATTCGAAATATATTGCGTTTCCACACCAAACGTATCCGTTTGAAGCAGAACAAAGGCGGCAATGGTTCGGTGGGTTTCGTGAAATATGCTTCATTTGTGTTTTGTTTTATTTATTATAGAATAAAAATATTATATCTATTATTATACTTCTAATTGACATTAGAAATATAGTATCAAAAACATTAAAGACTAAATCTATAATTCTATGCATGCATAAGGATTATTAAAAGTATTATCCATAGGGAGTTTGAAAAATTAACAAAGGATATTTGTTTTTAGTGAATTCACGCTATATTCCGCACATAGCAGGCTAGGCGTAGGGAACCTGGGAACGTAGTGTTGAGATTTTCGTTCTCCATTTAGACACTTTCAATGGTCATTCTCGGCTGAATCCTTGAGGGATTGCGCGTTGAGCAGCAGAACTCAACACCGTTGTTATACCTATAGCCAAAAAATAAATATATCAAATATTTCATTCTTTTAATTGTACATATCCTGTATATATATATATATCTTCACGATTTTACTTACTAATTGTATTACTTCTTTATAATATGAAACATTCACGGCAACTTTGAGACATCAATCCAAACGCTTTGTCGTAAATAACGAATAACGCTAGCATTTAGCGTGTTATTAGTTTTATAGCAGCAAATGACCGCCTCCTTCAGCGCGTCCCGTTTTAAACTGTTGTCACGTCGTCGCGGCCGTCACGTTTACTAATTAAAATGGAAAAATATGCTGAATACTTGGCATCGTTATTTGATTATCGTTATATTTTAAAGTTTGTATGTGTATAATGTATTATTTACAAATTAATGGGGAAAGTGAACTATCTTAAGATTTTATTATGTTTGAAAAGAAATTTCGATTCTCCCTCAAAGAAATGATTAGTTTTCATATCGTCGCTTGAGTCCCGCTAATCAACACGTTATGTTTCGATAAATAGACGGAGATAAAAAACTCAGTGTCTTAACACTGCTTCCTCCGCCAACCCTGCTGTATACATGATAGTTTTAGATTCACCCAAGAGTTAGCTAGCCACGATGAGGGAATCCCCAAGATATCTATCTATACAAAAGGGTAAATTTTAGTAGCAAACATAAACGTAAATGATTGCACGTATATAGCTTATTCAAATGTAGTCCTTGTTAGTTCTTTAACTGCCGGCGTCGACCAATCCGCGCTCCCCCGCGCTCCCCCGCGCTCCCCCGCGCGTGTGCTGGTGCGGCCCGATATCAAATAATTATTAACGTTTATACCGATAACTACGATAAATCTGCTGGTATTTATCGTTCAAATTCAATATGTACTCGTATTTACATATTGTATGTAGGTAGGTACTTAGTATGGGCTTTGAAATGAAAGTGAACTACTTAGATCAAAATTATGTGAGGTTTTGTTTTTGTTATGGATGCGTTTTGAATTGATTTTGTTATTTTTTTGTTTTGTAATTATCTAAATTGTTATTATTATTACCAAGTTTAAAGTACAATTTAAAAAGCTTATGTTTCCAGCTGCACCTCATCATGTTTTTGGCACTAAGTGAGAACTTACAAAAGAAATAAAGAAAAAATCTGAAAAGTGAAAATTTGTAGGAATTTGTAGGAAAACTAACTTGTAGTTATTACGTTAGTTAAGTTAGTCGGTCACACTTCATACAATATGATTGCATATGCCCGCAAACTGAAGTTTGTCAATTTTTATGAATTCTACAGTGAATTCCCGTATATTTATCACTCTGAAATTGGTACTGAAGCCTCAGTGGACGGGTCCGACTCGCACTTAACCAGTTTTTTTCTAACAGAAAATCTTTTATTAAACAAGGGCTTAATAGCTTTAGTGGATGTTAGTTTCTCAGTTTTCACAGAACGTGGCAAGTTATCGACGTGACAATTTCTGTTAGTTCAGCACTTACGAATGAAATAAAGATTTTTTAACTTATCTTATGCTTATTTTATATTGATATAGGTACATATAATATTTTATTGCCCTAAAATATAAACCTAAGAAAAAAAACAAGGTGACATATCTCTATAAGGGATTTCCACCAGCGGACCAGTGGAAGTGGACGAGGACAAGTAGCGGGTACACATTTAAACTAAAAGGATAAATTGCAAATATGTATAAAATAAAAGTATATTTTGGCCAATCAGAGCAAGAGGTTGTTTTAATAACACGTCAGCGATAATACTGATAAAACCAGAGGTTCATTGTTTTTTTTTTCATATAAATATTACTATATTCTTATATGACTATATTCTTACCATATTAAAATTTAATTTTTATGGGAAAACATATCAATGAACTGGACCAGTCTGATTAACAAAATTTTTAGCACTGTGTTCAAACCAAGGTACCAGTTAATATTTCAAAAATAAACAATATTTTAACTTATATAACAAGTTATACACATGATATTATATTTTAAATATTAATGA
>FAPJ01015770.1:492-17409 GCA_001485985.1 Heliconius ethilla aerotome | reverse complement strand
CACGAAGGAAATTGACCGGTAATGCGTAGATATCGGTTTACCTTTTTATAAAGACGGGCCTCATAAGTCAACCTTCTCTAGTTTCCTTCGAAGACCTGGAGTTTCACATGAGTTCTAGAGCTTTAAATTTCTAGTAAAATACTCATGAAAGTGTAGCTTTACTTGTTTTTAAAGCGTTTTTAGGTTCCGTAACTCCAAAACGGAACCCTTAAATCTTAAGAACATTTATCCCGAGATTGTGTGGAAGTCTCAAGCTGAATTTTATATCAAATATTCAGTTTTATAGTCCGTTGAAGGAAAATCGAGCAGAAATAATTGAGCTTCTAAGATACGAGCGTTAATGCATCGATTTTGCTTGATAGGTACTTATACTTCCTATTGACCTATTAAGTCTAGTATCCCGCACACAACAAGGTAGGCAGAGGGATCACAGTGTTGAGACACTTCGTTCACCACTTTTCGCCGAATTCTGAACGCCGCGATTTTTGCCTCGATACCAGAGCAAAAAACGGAATTATAAATTATAATAAATATTTCATTTCATCGAGTGGGGATCGAACCCACAATCAGTCGCGCTTTCACACACTTTGTGCCTCTGCGCGCACGACGCTCCTCAAACACTAACAATACTAAAAGTTATTTTTCATAACTGAAAACAAAAAAAGGAATTGTCTAGACAAAAATGTTATTGAATACACAAATAAACCAAAATTTTCAAATTTGTTCAAACATTTTGATACGTTTTAAATGCAATACGGAAATTGGATGTAAAATTGTTTGCCTAAATAATTAATCGGTGTCCGTTAGGTACATTTCCGCGTATATCCCCGTCGAATTATAGGTAAATTCGCTTTTCAATTGAATTGTGTCGATCATCCCGCTAGCGTAGCTATCGCTGTGTTTCACTAACATCGCCATATATTATATATTTGTTCACATTCGCTATATTGAGAATAGTTCTTATGTTCATGAAAATTGAAATTAAAATGCTATTGCAGTTTTTGTACATCATTTATTGATTTCAATATAAATTATATTTATATTGGAAATTGTTGTTTTCTAATCTTGGCTTATATATATACATTCTAATCTAAGTATTCAAACAAATATAATATAACGGAAGAGTTTATTCATCCTTAAGTAAGCCGTAAATCGATAGACGAAGTGCTATCGTATTGTTTTCTGCGCGTGCGCTTAAATATAATATAAATATGTATATAGATTTGAGAAGCTTAATCAATAAAAATAATACTGACAAGTTTAAGGCATTATTAATAATTTTGAAAGCTAAAATGTAATTATAAAACGATCTGGAACTACCTTCGCTCACTACGTGAGCGGTGATAAAATTATGTTCTATTTTTGATGACAACGGGTAGATGGAAATAAAATAGTAATAAATGGCTTAATTTTTATTATTGATTTTAAGTTTGGGTTTGATTTATTAAATGTCAAAGATGAAAAGTAAAAATGATGAGAATGTCCGGCGTAAAAGAGTTGATGTATTTTTTATTTTGAATTTTTGATTGGCTCAATTTTTATATATAGTATAGACTAGCGGACCCGGACGCAGCTTCGCTCGCTAGAATTATACGAATATTTATTAAAAATAGTAATCAAATTATTTTCAGTTTTCAATAGAATTAGTGACAAAGTATAAGTTTAAATAAGCCAAAAAGAACAATACTTATTATTAGAAAACATATCTGAGTAATTAAAATGAACAAAAATAATAAGTATACGTTACCAAAGAAAAATATTAATAAAAAAACTAAACAAAATCAGCCACTTTCTCAATAGTATCAAGTAACATAAATATTTGATAGTATTGGTTCTGTGGATGTGGGTTCTGTTTCTTCACATCTTTACGTTTATATTACCAGAAATAGAAATATAAACGTAAAGAAATATTTCACTTCCTCGAGTGGGAATAGAACCCACAATCGCCGAGTTTACAGTCACACCTCTGTGCCCCTGCGTCACAAAGGCTTCACTTATATACTTTTAAATATTTATTTTAGATTGATAATATTGATAAAGTCGCTGGTTTTATTTACTGTTTTTATTAATATTTGTCTTAAAAAAAAATCAATAATGTCAAAAGTAAAGTAAAACATACATAAAATAGAATCAGTGCGTGATTTACTCGATCAACATAAAAAGTGTAGTGTGTATAAATCACAAAATATACTAAAAAGTGCACTAAAAACTTTTTGCCAAAAAATCTTTTAAAAAATGTGTAAAATAAAAATATATTTACGATTT
Source organism: Heliconius ethilla aerotome (assembly GCA_001485985.1). Taxonomy (NCBI): domain Eukaryota; kingdom Metazoa; phylum Arthropoda; class Insecta; order Lepidoptera; family Nymphalidae; genus Heliconius; species Heliconius ethilla. The sequence goes on along the minus strand of FAPJ01015770.1, from coordinate 15,144 downwards.
AAAACTCCTCGATCACAATATTGAGCAGCGCCATCTATTGTAACCCTTATTAGAACTTCTTAGTCAGATCTTAGGTCGATCCGCATTCAGAAACAAGGCAATTCAATCGACTATATAGCAAGTAGTACTCCTTTTTTTGTAATAAGGGGCGTGAAGAGTTTCATAAGACGAGAACGAAGGAAAGAAAGAAATAAAATGTTAATGGTAAATAACAGCAGACATTGCAGCAAGATATCGCATATCCATATTAATACTGTAGGATGTGAGAAATGATAATTTTGAGTTTCATTAAAAATGATTATTTCATAAATGAATTAATTTTTTCATATATTTTATAAATACATTAAAAAAAAACTATATTTACATTAGATTTCGACATTTTTAGGTTAATATCCTCGTATTATATATAGCTGAAGAGATTTTTGTGTAAACGCTTGCTTCAAAAACTAATGGGTTTTTTTTTGACACTCGCTTACCTATAATAGTACATTTTTAAATAGACATAAATACTTATAATATTAATAATAATATAATCCATACTTTTTGACATTAATTTGTTCATATTACAAAATTCTGTTTGTGTTGAATAGTCCATTTATTGATGAAGGCTATAGGCTACATTACAGCACGGTTATAGTTTCGGTATAACCTGCGGTCAGAGTCACCTCGGGCAAACAGGCGCTTATTTATAAATCGCTCTCAAGTCGATCTTGAGATGCCGTTTTCATTAATAAATTACTCATCTTTGAATGGAATCGGCATCTTAAGATCGATCTCAGATGGGCTATATTAGATGTATCTACTTGCCGCTCATTAACAACTGGCTACTTCCATTTAACCACGCGAAACGACGTCGCAGGTAAAAGTTGGTAGGTACCTACTTATTATATGTTTTTGATCTTCTCATGTAAAGATTCCCATGCGACATGGTGCAAATGAATCAATTAAATAATTATTATAAATCGTTAATAATATAGTTATAAACAAGTAATATTAATATGTGCCTCTTCATATTTTTTGTGAATGCACTAGATGCCTATAGATACACTTTCATATTATAACCTACTTACCTATAGCAATCAATAAAAAAAAACGAAAATAAACAAAAGAGCTTGTTGGATAGCTATTATCTGAAAAAAGGTATTCACTATTTGTCATGAAATAATTTAACATATCACACGTAGAAGCTAGAGTAGAAGGATAAAGAGAGAGAGAGAGATAGATTAGAGTAGATTTTTGCCAATAAAATGTGAAACATATCCCGACGAGCGACGTGCACAATCACTAGTAGGTAGGTAGTCAGAAATGAAGAATAAAGAGAAATCCGTGAAGAAAAAAATTATATTAGGTATAATTATAGAGGTTATATTCTTAAGTAGATACGTTAAAAATGTATAGGTATGTTTTTAAATATTTATCGTATTTTTTGTTTTACAAATGAAATAACAGCATCTAGGTATAACTTTGAACTGTTTTATATATAACGATTATTTAAAATATTATACTGAATATACGCTATCTCTAAAAGGTCTAAACTTTCAAGTTAGAGAGTATGCATATAGTCTTAATTATATATTAGACTATTAATCCTCAAAATTTCAGTTTTGCTAAAATGACGTAGGTCTGGCGGCCCTGGGATCTCAGTCTATTTGTTAGATTGAGACTTAAATAAAAGTTCTCTTCAAAAAAAAAGCTTACTATAATAGGTACTTATACAATATATAATAGGGTACGTATTGAAATAACTTGAATCTAGATAAGTGGTTGAATCTGCAAAAATTATAAATATTTTTATACTATAAATAGGTAAAATAACCCATTCATATATTCTAATTATAAATATAAACTTCCATACAAGAATAACAGGTTTTTGTTGAAACACTCAGTTACCGGTCTATGTGGTTCACAATGCATTTGTATAAAACTTTCGTCCTCTCATTAAATAATCGCCATTGAAACAGAATTCATGTTCCTATTTTGTATGGCACGTTGTTGTCACCTCTGTGACACACATTTTTGGAAATAACGAAGATTTCTTTTAAAATATTATGAGTAATGTCCATTATTATAACAACTGAATTACCAAAAATATATATAGATACCTATTGCGTACCTAGGTACAAATATGTTAATATGTTCATTAAAATTTATTAGGTAAAACATGTTATTTTCTTTTTGTGCTTACTTTTAAATTATAATTAATAAATAAATAAATAAAAAGTAGGTTGTCACCTAATAGGTCGCAATACTTTTTTTTATTATTCACATTTTATTTATATTATTAAATACAAATTTTGAAAAAGAATACATTAAATTAAAATAAATATTTTGATGTACCTATTTGGACCTACATTAATATCTATTTCAAATGTTTTCTTTTTTCAGAAATTAATTATCTGTTAACAATAAACGATTGTGTTATTTTGTATGGAGTTTAATAAAATATGGAGAAAGGATAAGTAAAAAGAAAAGAAATTCCAAAAAACGAAAAGAAGGTACTAAAGTACTTAAATATTTTACAATAACCTACCTACATATTGGAGGTGTTTCAAATAATATTTCACCGATTAGATATAACACCAAAAAAAGTAAATAATTTTTACTTTTTTACGTTGTAACTTTTAATTTATTGCATTTTATTGTTTTCATAACTTTAAATACAATTTATTTATTTTTTCGAATCAGCATATCGATATTTATTATAGAGTTTATTATAGTTTCTCTGAAAATCATCAAATATCCGAAAACGTAGGTAACTAAAAAAAGTGCCTTACTATTCATAGAGTCGATAAAATTTAAACGCGACGGGCGTGGATTTGAATCCCAGCCCGAGGAAATGTAGATATACCTACCTAAGTATATTTCAGTACATTCATTTTCATTTCCTTGGCCTAGTGTGACGAAGACCATAAATATTCACATTAAAATTCGCAATAGGTCTCTACTTGCGTTCTTAACGGAGTATCGCAACTTTAAACCGATCGACACCGTAAAAGAACCGACATTTAACCATTCCAAGCCCAAAAATGGAGAACGGAATGTATCGACACTATGTTATCTCTGCTCTACTACTGTGTACCTTCCTATATGACGCTAGAAGCTAAAATTTACTATTTAATAAGAAGTTTCAATATGTAACTGTAGCGAGTATTCAAGCTTGTGGTTCTGATAACATACGCGATTGGTACGATCGATACAGCTTTTCACCAACCGTAGATTTTACCCGTAGAATTACAAATAAAGGAAATCATACACTCCAAAGATACAAAAGATAGCGGCTTAATTAAAAAGATATGAATTAAGCAAAATTATTTAATTATATTATTATGAACTCTACAATGTCCGTTTACTGTAATATTTCTCTTAAAACCTGTGTTATACATACTGAGCAAATTTAAATAGGAAATTACTAGAGTTAAGTGAATTAGGCATTTATTTCTAGCATGGTGTACAAATAATACATACTATAATATTTAAATATAATATTTAGTTTTTACACTACCTTTTACCAACTTTTTCCACTGTTACTCTATAACTTCGACAGATACTAATAGATAGACAGACAAGGCAGTGATAGTTTGCAAATGAAATTGTTTTAAAATAAACTATTGTAATAAGTACTTCAGTATATGTCACATACATCCATATATGTGTATTTAGATATGTTGAGGAAAACATTTTACTTTATTTCACTAGAAGTCGATTGTATATTAAAACAAATAAGTTTTACATTTACAAGTGAACACGGTCACTTATTCTTTTCATTAATTACATGAAATTACATAAAAAAATACTATTCATATTACATACCCAACATTTTGAATAAATACTTAAAAAACTAGTTAGATATATTATAGTTTTCTTATATCTAAACGCCTTATCCCTCCCTAACGTGCTATCAACATTCTTCGTTAACTGTAAATCGATAACTGAGAACAGTTTTCTGTTAAGTTTTTAAGTTCTTAAAAAAAAGAAATATTGAATAAAAAATCTGACACACAAGGAACATAAAAAAAAATTAGGTCATGTTTACAACTACCAGAACTCAGAGCGCCAATTTGTTTAAGGTAAATTCGAAACTTGAGAAGAATTCGCAACTTGCTTCAACATAATGAAATAAGAACTGACCTGTCCTGCCGGCGCACGAGAGCGGCGGCTGCATGCTCTCCTGCATCAATCCCGTATTAATATTCGTATAAAACTCGAGCATTTTTTTCATGGAACTGTCGCACGGGCACTTCACGAGGCGCACAGCGCGCCAGCCGATGCTACAATGATGAAGGGAGCCAGCGTCGCCCCCTGGCGGCGCATGTCAAACGTCTCTCCCCTCCACTAATCCCGCCAATCGCGGAGGGCTAAACTGATCTGCACCGCCCACCTCTCCCAAACCAAACCTACCTATTATACAGCAGCTATAATATTTGCCGCTTTCCGAAACCAACAAATTGTGTTTTTTCATTTGCAGGAAAAATTTAGCTATCCTACGAGTTCGAACAGGCCGGGTAACTTGTGTGTATTGGAGCTGTAGAATGTCGAACGAGCCGCTATGGGCGGTGCATGTTTTTCTGAAAATTAAAATTTTAATATCAAATATTGACGATCATTTCCACTTGTGATCCGCAAGCACCTCGCCAGCGAGACATGTGTCTGAGGCTCCGTACGTGGGATACTGGATACTGGCGTAATGTACGCGCCCATTTACTCTACATCGGCAAATATAATATGAATTCTGAACAGTGTGAAATTATTAATATTTTGATATTTCAAAGGATTCATTGTAAATGAATTTTCAATGAATATACACACATTTGCAGTATCTACGTATAAATAAAAAAAAATGTGATTAAAAGATCCTTATTTTCTCCATATAGGTACATAGTTCTCAAAATATGTAGGTATTGTGCGTTTGTTAAAATTGTTAACTGTAATATCTGCACCTATATTTCAATTTCAGACATCCACTGACTGCCTGATTCAATTATCAGCATGTGCACCCGAAGAACCCATAACATACCTACGTAATACAAACCTTCTGGATACTCTACAATCAAATTTTATGATTATAAATGATTTTTTTTTATAATTATGAGTGAATTATATTGGCCTCGTTATTTAAAAAAATTTTAAATCCCACTAGGTAATAATGATAGATAACATTTCCTATTCTTTTTTTATCTTACATTATTTTTTGTTTTTTATTTACTATCTTATTGTTATTTATTAATATGTAAAATTTAGGTAATATGTGTAGTCACGGTAGGTAAAAAGATGTACATACTACTTTTAATTAATAAAGACTTGAACTTTCTTTGAACTTGAATTGACATAAATAGTGATTGAACATTATATATTTGATTTGAACAGTTCTAACACTTGGTTAGGTACTACAGTAAGAAAAAGCTTTATGAAAATCATCTGTAGATATATTTTTATTTAATTATATTGTTTTTATAAAAAAAGTAAATGATTTCGACGTTCACTAAAACAAACAGAAATATTATGTTAATCTATATTTAACTCAGTATGTAAATACTTACACATTATTACTAATTAATACAAAATATGAAAATTATATCTGCTCATATATTTGATAATATAATCATTAAATAGAATTTCAAATCTGAATTCCGACTAAATGATTAATGTTATTATGGAACAATTATACGCAATGTTGATAGAGTTTATACAAAATTTTAATACAAATATATTCGATTTACCGCAATGAATGCCTTTACCTACAAACTAAATTTAAGTAGACAATAATTAAATACTCGTTTTACTCGATTTTACATAGGTAGCATTTATTTATGTTCAGTCCACAGTCCACAGTCCACAGCACAGTCCACATGTGAGTCCACAGACTTGATCCCTTTTGAAAACATAAAATGTGGTTGGTTTTTGAGAGGTATCTCGCTGGGCCTGGGTACGAGCTATTGTACCTCGAGTGGGCCAATTCTGCCATTGAACGGATACTTGCGCCATCCGTCGTGTAAACATACTAGATGCACGAAACGGTATCATGGATATGGTATTAGTGCAGAAACTCTCCCCAATTCAATTCAGTTACACATTTACTATGGAAAAATTTTATAGTTAAAATACTGTAGCTTCCTCTAGCTTCTTATGTTTTATCCTATAGATGATGATGTGCCAATTATACATTTTTTTTTAAATAAAATTTAATATGATTTTTTTTGCACTCTGTATCCCGCACTCAGTAGGGTAGGCAGAGGTAACCTATTGTTAAAATTGCCGAATTCTGGAGGCATTGCGAGTTGAGTGGTGGAACACATCGCCGCGCTTCGTCTCGACACCAGAGCGAAAAAATGGAAATATCAATTAATATTTAATATTATTAAGTTTTATATATAGATAATTTATTATCAAATTATCATGGATTATTTAGTTTAGTAGAGACACATATGTACCTAGTTAATCATCCATCAATTTACATAACGGTGTGAAAGTAACCTCGTATTATTAACAACAATACAATTTAAATAATATCTGATCACCACATCCATATCGTCCACGATTCACGAAGGCAACATGGAATTATTATTGTGTTTTCATTTATTTTCGTATGAATAGCGCTGCGTGCATTTCTGCCCATTGTGCCCGCGACCACTCGAGGCTGAATGCTGGGATGAACAAGAAAAATGACGTAGACGGGTTAGCATCCGATTGAGGAAATAAGCGTTATACAAACGTAATTTACGCATTACAACTCGATAGCTCGTGAACGATGTGGTGTTTTGTAAAAAAAAGCTAAAATATTGACAGTTCATCCATTTTTTTTATTTTATTTATCATCACACAACATAATTGAAGGAAGTTTTAACTTGGATTTTTTAAATTTTTATATTTCAATTTGTTTAAAAGTTTATTAATAATAATATTTCCTTTAAAGATAGGATAATAAAAGCAATCTATAAGTTTTTAGACGTGTTTTGGATGGTAAACCAAATTGTTTTCAGCTTCACGTCTCCCTTAGGTATGAATTGACCACCTAGGGTCAAAACTTCAGTACTCTAGATTGGTAGAGACTAATATCTTAGTCAAAGTAACTGTATTCAATTATATATTTATATTCGATAAATCTTATTCTTAATATAAAAATCGAAAACTGACTAAACAGTACTTCCCACCCCGTGTTAACTACTACCACCACGAGTTGAAAAGTAGTCATGAAAATGAATTTGTTTTGAAAAACCCATAGCATCCTGAACTTTCCCAACGTTTAACAACTGCGCTTTATAAAAAACTTTCTGTTTGGACTGCTTGTTCTTTCCTAAAAAAAATTACGTTTATTTACAAAAAGCGCGCGGAATGAACGTTTATTTTCTACCCCTGTGTGTAAACTTAGTATACCTAGTATTTAATTTTTGTATCTAAGTTTATGATAAAGATTTTTTTTTTATAATTATTATATAGCTCCCTATGAAAAGTTATTTTATTACATAGGTGTATTTATTATCAGATAAATTATAATTTTGTTATTTTTAATTGTTTTTTCCATCGTATTATTTTTTTTATTTTTTTTTATAATGTTTTTTTTTATTTCATATATTTTTAAGGGAACCATACAGTACAATAAATATATTCTAATAACACACAATGAATATTACATACACCAATCAAGTTTCCACAAACTTATGGAACTATTTAAAATTTTGTGTACAAGTTTGAACAATGTGCGCTATAATTAACTGTAATCTAATATGATTTTTGTAGAAACTATTTTTTGTATTTCATCAAAATCATCATCAAATTTGCCTATTCGGGTCCACTACTGGACATAGGCCTCTCCCAGGGTGCGCCGAAGCTCCCGATCCTCCGCTTTCCGCATCCAGTCGAAGCCAGCTAACTTCTTCAGGTTGTCGGTACACCGAGCTGGAAGGCGCCCTACGCTACGCTTTTATTTACATTTCAAGTATCTTTAAACCTCTTTCTGAGGCCGTCGTGGCCCAGATGCACAAGGGTGTGACTGTAACGCGACGATTGTGGGTTTGATCCCCACTCGAGGAAATGATTTTTTAAATATAAATTTATATTTCCATTTCTACGCCTTAAAACTCTACTTGTCGAGTTAAAGCGCGGCGTTAAGTTCCGCCACTTAACACGCAATGCCTCAATTCGGCGGAAAGTGGGGACTGCCTAGCCTGCTATGTGCGGAATACAGCGTGAAGCTGATTTGATTTGAAGTATCTTTAAAAAGTTAGGTATTAAGTAAAAACAAGAAATTATCACTAAAGATTAAATAAAAATAAGTTTACATTATTTTTTATCTAAAAAATTGTTTATAAATCCAAACTTGAAAAAAAAAAATGATTTCATGAAATTGTATTGATATAGAACCACTTAAGTATAGGTATATATTATTTCTATAGCATAGAATTATTAGTAAACTGAAATATTACCGACAAAAAGTTAACTGGTGAAGTTAACAGATGAATAGATAGGCTATTGTGTACGAATTTAACCTACACTTTACGAGCTTCAAATATTTCATACATGGCACTCGATCTCAACACAAATCGCTAGATTCACACTCAATTAACATTGCAGTTTTTATTTCAGCTTTAGTGCTTCAGGACGGTATTCCATTTCTATTTTTTCATTCAAAAAATCCAATGAGAAAATGGAATTTTGATGGAATTTTTTCTATGTTAGGCGCTTCGTGAAGCCTTTAGGAATGCTTGACGGCATGTATGGATTCGATGAAATTCAAATTCAAAACTCGATGTAATGTTAATATTAAAATATTTTTGTTTCCCCGGTACATGGTTACTATTCCGTCGTAAATAAGCATAAATATCTCTTCTTTTCGCATAAAGTAGACTTGCTTACTACTACACTAGGCTGGAAAGAGAGAGAGTTCTCAGTTCAGTCGTATTTTATAAGTAAAGAAACGGCCATGTTTTAAAAACAGGTGGAATTTCATTTGCCTTTGCGTACAAGCGCCTCGTCAATAAAGGCGATGCAACACACGTGCCGCCGACACGGGTGATCTTTAATGTTACGAGAAATTTGGTTAACATTGTAAAATAGTCTGTATGTAGACTGAATAAGATTCATTTTGGCATGTTGCGTGGGAGTCTCACATGACAAGGGATCGACTCCCCCATTGTAAGCATACGTATATGCTCTATTATAGATCAACTACCAAAGAAATGAGCTATTTACTTAAAAAAATTATAACTCGATAATTTAGGATTTAGTGTTAATAAATACTGTTAATGGTATTAGTATATAAAGCTAAATAATAATAGAAAAATATATTTTGTTTGTTATAAAAAAAAAACCTACTCCTAGTACCTATATATATTTAGGTAGAGTAAATATTACATTTACAAAATTAAAAGAAAAGTCATGGCTATATGTCTCTCAGAGTACAATGGCCATGAGGCATTCTCTTTAAATAGTTATCATGTTTATTCTACGTAAAGCTAAGCATGTAGTATGGACGGCGGATTTAAAAGACAGCGCCGACTTGCGAACTTCAATGCTCGATTATTTACAGTAAAATCTTAATTAGATTGCAAGTTATATTAATAACTATATGTATATATGAATCGAAATACATATTATTATTATTATCTTCTAGGAAATTCCTTTTCAACTTCGTATAATAAGATCTTTGATTAAAAAGTTTAATTAAAAAGTTACTCCGTATCTAATAAAATAAATAGTACAAAGAATAAATAATAAAGCAATTCGGTTGAAAATAGAGAGCGGAGTGTCTTAACACTAACCCTCTGCCTTGCTACATGAGGTATACAGCGTAAATCTGAATAAAGAGTAAACTTTCGCTCAAAAACAACAGATAACTAAGCATTTTGACATACGTCAGACGTCACAAAGAGCAACGAGTCATTAAATGCAAATGAAAGTCAACTGGCACGGAAATATTTAATCATCGTGTGATGGTGTGGGGACGGCCTGATGCTGGGGACTGGGGGTGCGCCACGTGGCGGCCGGGGCTTCGAGTTAGGGTAATTAACGTCTTCTAAAACGTTTTACTTATAAAATTTACTTATTACTACTTAGTACTGTAATAAATAGAGAAATATGTTTTTCATGTGATTAAATACACATAAACCTATAAATTCTAATGATATTGATACGATACGGAAAATATATATGTATGTATACTTTAGCTTCACATGTATTCCGCACGATGCACGGAGAACCTGGTGTTAAGACACTCCGTTTCCACTTCCGTCGAACTCTGGAGGAGTCTCGTGTTGAGTGGCGGAACTCAACGCCGAAAATGTATATGGTAAATAATGAATGAAAAATTGTGACGAGTACCTATATTTAACGCATATTTCTAATTTAACTCATTCATACAATATATTGCTTATTAGACTCAAATCTTCTTAAATGAAAACTACACAACATAATTTGATTTTTCTTATAAGATAATAGATAAATAATGATTTTTTTACAAATAGAAAAAAATATATGATACATATCTATTTAAAAGCGATATTTGACATCGCAAATTGCTTTAAGTTTTCAATAAAAAGCTCAAACAGGTGATTTGTTTGTACCAAGGCAATATAATATAGTGTATAGGAGGATAACGCTCAAATAAAAGGGCGGATACAGTTTAGTTAAATCGGGCCACACGTCTGCCGCGTGCCGTCCCGCGGGGGTTGTTTACAAAGCCAAAATACAAATAGAGCGTTTCTGGTCACTATTTTGCGATTTTATCGTAGACACTAGCAGCCACCCGCGGATTCGTTCGCTTTAAACGTTCAGGGGGGTGATCTTATCGATATCTATATTGGCCCTCGAATTCATATAACACTTTTGTAGGTATTCAGTGAAAAAGTTACTTTGCTGAATTTTGAAGAATTGTCGAAATTTTGAAGTGTGTAAGTTTTGCACCGAATATTTAAATGTCTATCAAAATGACAGTTATTGTTATTTTTGTGCGACTTGTTGATATTTTATAGGTACAATAAACTTTTATTATTCTTTATCTTTTCTTATTTAAGCATACATAACTTCTCTACTTTCCGCCCTCAATAAAAAAATTACAGAATATTTTTTTATCGTCAAATAGAATCTTTGAACTTCGCGATATCTTCACATTTTAATGAAATCAGATACTATTAAGTAGACATATATTTTTGGAAATGCAATAAAGAAAACTAGAACTTTTTCACATTCAAATAATTTACAAAAATCAGAATATGAATCCATTTAACGTTTAACGAAGAAATTGAAACACAAACTTAAACCTACATTTTTCGTTTATAATCGAACTCCAACTAATAGGTAGGTACATATATATCTTATTGATTGAATATCTCTGCCACTGCACCTTCACGGCATGTCGAAATAATACACTTTTCCTATAAATCCGACACGAGGCTGAGGCGTTTTATTATTAGACCATTATAGGGTGACTGTACGCCCCGCAGTGTATCTCCACCCTATAGCGATGTTCAAATAGACGCTGGCTTATTGCCTCATTGCTGTAGATACGAATAAACGTTCATCTCTTCTTTGCACTGCATGTATTGAGAATGTTGAATACAAGAATATTAAAAATTCTGTTCATTCAGTACTTTTAGTTTAAATTAGTTATTTAAGCTGGTCTCTAGATTTTTCAGCGTTAGGTATTTTTTTTATTTCATAACACAAGAAAATATGCACAAGGATAATAGAGCAACTGCAGCTAGAATTGAAATCTCGTCTGAGAGAAGTTAAATAGCAAATCGATGTTTGGATAAAATCTAAATTGTAAATACACAAATAATAATCTCACAATTCCTATATCACTTGGAAAAAAATGTGAATATACGTATATTAATTTTTTTTATTGCGCAATGATGATTGTGTTTCCGATTCCATCTGGGAGGAATCAAGTATTTAATATTTTCTCTCTCTCTCTCTCTTTCCTTGATACAAAGTGTGGTCAACAAAATCCGCAGAAATTGGGGGATGAAATATCTTAACATTAGGTTCCCTCTGCCTCGTGAAGCAAAAATAAAAAATGAACTAAGGGGAAATATATGTAATTGGACAGAAGAAATCATGTTTCTACATAGGTACGCAATCAAAAGATACTTACGATCGTGAAAGATTGGTTTTTGCTGCATTTTGTAATAAATTCGCTGCGTAACCAACATTAGGGTACTTCCCGTGAACCTACAGTTACAATATTTGGCACGCACTTCGTGCAACTTGCAATACAATTTCGGTAAAATCTGAAAAAGGTAAATTAATAGGAAATTTATATTTAAGGATATTACAGATTAAAGCTATATTACAAAACTTATAGTTGCAGTTCTTTTCATACAAAATAATTGCATACGCACGCAAACTTAACTTCGTCAAAATTTAAAAACAAATGTTTTTATTACTTCCCATTAACCTATAATCCTGTTCAGTATTTAGCCCTCAGTGGGCGAATGTGACTCGCACTTGACCGATTTTTTTTAATGCGATAATCCAATAACAGAAAGGCTTTGTTATATTATGTAAATCGATTTAATTTAATCTAAAAAAAATACCTGTGGTTAGAGTTACCTCCCTACCACTAAAATCTAGTTATTTATAAATAAGCATATTTTACTATCTCCAACTGTGTAGAACTTTCATTGACCATGTACGATACGTAAATTGGGGGCATATTGGGCATAGAGGAAAAAGATCCTCTCCTCGCTTTACATATCAATTCATCTCATATGGTTGCAATTTCATTTCAAAAGGTTTTTTTTTATATTATTAATTCGACGTATAAAATATATTTACATTTAGAATATTGAACAAAAAAATGGGACCACAGCCACACCCAGTCAAAAGTTATGAGGTAACAAACATAAAAAATATATAAGTATATATATAAAAAATACAGTCGAATTGATAACCTCCTTTTCTTACAGAAGTCGGTTAAAAATGGCTTCAACGGAGACATCGTCATGAATAAAACGTGACTCACAATCGATTATTACCATCGTGATTCAATAATACCTATTTGAGGTAGGGAAATTATTTTACGATCATTTAATTTTCTTCTTATTATGACATAAAGTAGATTTTCTTTTCTGAAATTTTATATAGAAAAGACATATTTGTAACATTTTAGTCAGCAATCGTTAAATTATTTCTGATTTTATATATTTAATATTAGGTACATTTATTAATTCATTATTTTATGTCATTCAAATGTTTTGTATATAAATTGATATTTAAATAAACAAGTATCAGGAAAACACCTTGCTATTTTCCTTACTACAATACACAAAAGAAATTTAATTAACGTTTAACGTTTTATCACATACGTCCTAATGCATTTATTTCTCATAAATATATAAATTACTTTATAGCGGTATGAATTCCTTTAGGCAAAGCCTTGAACCTTGAAGCTCTTTGTAAATTTTCCCCTGCGCTCTCGCAGTGTGATCCAATATGACCAGACCAGACATTTTCGACAGCAAAGTAAATATGTTACTTTCACTGCTATACGTTAATAAAGAAATATTCCACGTTAACTTAAAATTACTAATACCCTATCTTGATTTTGTATAATTCTAAATATAGTTATCCAAAAAAATTTTCTTATGTGAAATAAAATCTGTGACTTTTTTAATGCTAATTTTTTTATTAATGCTTATTCTTATTACTTTAAAATATATATTTTAAAATGGCACTCAATATTGAGGAACAAAAGTATTAGTAAGTTGTTAGAGCAGCAACTAGCTAACTAACATTTTTTTTCCGGGAAATTGAAAGTAGTTGAGTAATATATATTTTTAAAATTGATCCTGTCCGACGTAACTTTAAGACGAAAAATAGTGCCTAAATGTACACAAAATTCATAGAAATGGATCTATACTTAAATATAAATAAAATTAAAGTTACTGTCTGTGATTTCAAAACAAAATATACTTCCGTTCTCGACTTTGCACTGAATTATGGACACATTACCAGAGCGAAGAAATAAAATTTAAAATATTTTATTTCCTCGACTCGAGGAATCTTGCCTACCATATAAACTATAATCAACAAATATTTATAAAATCAACAAGTTACGTTTAAAACTATGACGTTTAAAACTACTACGTTTTTATCTCAATTACTGATTAAATACGATTAATACAATGGTGCGCCGTTGGAGTCCTAACGAATAACTACAGGGAGCTTCTGACCGTTCGCAAAAAGCGCTCACGCCGGTCAAGTTAACAGCAAAGCAAATATAAATTTAGAAATTTAATCTAAAGAACTATTTACATTTCCAAGTACATATCAAATGTTGATATTCGTCAGTGTTAGGCAATAAAATGTAATAAAGTTCATATTGAAATTCCGTTTTATAATATAGGTATAGGTGCAGCATCTTTTGACATGACGTTCATAATGTCTATAATAAAGTGTGATACGGTTGTGGCATTGTGAGTTCTCGATGTTTTAAAATATATATGTTTTTATATAGTAAAATATAAAATACTAGCAACCCACTCGCGGCTTTGCCTGCGTGAACTACGTTATTATTAATTTCTGTCTACATGAGTACCAACGTCCTATAAGTGACGTCCATGAAAAATTTGAGACTCCTAGCATTTGTAGTAAAGTTTCATACAAACTTTCAACCCTAAAAACAACCCCTTAGGAGTCGAATATTGCAAATTCCCG